>PVKU01005134.1:0-129749 GCA_004027475.1 Anoura caudifer | reverse complement strand
GAAGAAACAAGAATTCAAAAAAATGAGGAGAGGCTTAGGAATCTCCAGGACATCTTTAAATGTCCCAACATCTGAATTATAGGGGTACCAGAAGGGGAAGAGGAAGACCAACAAGTGGAAAACTTATTTGAACAAATAATAAAGTAGAACTTCCACAATCTGGCAAAGGAAATAGACTTCCAGGAAGTCCAGGAAGCTCAGAGAGTCCCAAAGAAGGTGGACCCAAGGAGAAACACCAAGGCACATCGTAATTCCATTAGCCAAGATTAAAATGAAGGGGAGAATTCTAGAAACAGCAAGGGACAAGGGCACAGTCACCTACAAAGAAGTTCCCATCAGGCTATCAGCTGATTTCTCAGAAGAGACCTTCCAGGCAAGAAGGGGCTGGAAAGAAGTATTCCAAGTCATGAAAGTCAAGGACTTACATCCAAGATTGCTCTATCCCGAGAAGCTTTCATTTAGAATGGAAGGGAAGATAAAGTGCTTCTCAGATAAGGTCAAGTTAAAGGAGTTCATTGTCACCAAGCCCTTATTAGATTAAATGTTAAAGAGACTTATCTTAAGAAAAAGAAGATAAAAATAGGACAGTAAAAAGACAGCAAACTCACAGATATGAGCAAGCACACCTAAAACAAAAGCAAACTAAGCAAACAATAGAATAGGAGCAGAAACACAGAAATGGAGATCACATGGAGGGTTAGCAACAGGGGAGTGGGAGGAGGAGAGAGGGGGAAAAGGTACAGAGAATAAGTAGCATTCTGTGGGTAGAAAATAGACAGAGGGAGGGCAAGAATAGTGTAGGAAATGTAGAAGCTAAAGAACTTATGACACATAGACATGAACTAAAGGGGGGAATGTGGGTGGGGGGGTGGAGGGGAATGATGGGGGAGAAATGGGACAAGTGTAATAGCATAATCAATAAAAAAAAAAATATATATATATAAAAGAATTGGGCTTGGTTAAAAGAGAGGAGAGAGGAAGTTCCATGAATACACTTCAGCATAATAGTTTCTCTCACTAATTTTCCCTATATGTGATCGATGCACATTCACTGCTACAAGTTCCACCCAACTGCTATAAGGAGATCCCAGCACCAAGTGTAATTAAGAAGCATTTGCATCAGTGAAATGGAATAGGTGGTCCCTGTTCACTGTGATTCCAGATTCTGTTGCTTTGCTCCTTCCTCAGAATATTTTAGGTCTTTCTTTAGCACATTTTGTTTCATTTTGTTTTGCTAATCTACCTCCTCTGATGTGATATGCTGCCCCTCTCACCAATACTTTGAAATGTCAGTTCCTCCATATGAATTATTTCTATCCCCTCGCCAATCCTGCCTTGACTAACTCATCTTCTACTCAATTCTCTGATCTTCATTAAGTGTCCCTTTCTCAGGAAAACTGCAAACACCCTATTCTCAATCTGTAAATACACATTACGAATTATTTGGTATGGTTATCAACATTGGGTTGAACCAATTGGTCTAGAGCTCAACGAAAGTGGTGCCATTAGCTGGTTCTGCATATCACTGCAACCTCTGCATCTGGAACGCACCAGAGGTCAAAAATTATTTGCTGAATGAATAACTAAGCAAATGACTAGAAATCAAGAGGCCTTGATTGGATAAGAGTTATATTAATTATGTTGTCTCCTGGTGGAACAGTAAGTTTTTTTCACTGATTGCTGTGAGGCTTGTTTGTATACTCACAAAACAAAGTTTTAAAAAGATAATATTTTGAAAATTGGCCCAAAGTAATAAGGAAAAACATGAAATACTTAACCAGCCAGAAAAAGGTTGGACCCCCTTAACAGAAGCACGTAGTCTAGCCTGGGATCTTCACAAATGCCCTACATCGTAAGACACCTCTGGCTGTGTCTTCGCATCTTAAATGAATGCACACTTGTCCCCTCCAGGCAAGCCAGGCACATGGTACAGGGCACCTGCAGGCTTCCTACCCTTGACACAAACTTAGATGAGAAAACCTCAAGCCTAGGGGGGCAAGGAAAGAGTGGGCCTTTATTCAGCGTATTTACTGAGCATTTACTGTATGCCAGAAGATCCCAGTTCTGGATTGGCTCTGACAGCCCGGTGGGCTTTAGGCAATTCTAGACCGAGCCTAGGCGTCCTGAAGGCGAGCAGACGAGGCACCGGGCGGCCTACCTCAACGGGTAGGATGGGGCCTCGGACAGCGACAGAGTACTCCAGAAAGTGCCCGGGGATGAAAGCCAGCGGCCCCAAACGGACCCGCAGAGCCCGGGCCGAGCGAGCGAACCCTTGGCAGCCGCGCCAGGCGGGTACCCGCCCTCCGAGGGGCCGCGCTTACCCGTCAGGTGAGTACTCGAGGTTGAAGACGGCACCGTGGGTGCGAGTACTAAGGTACACCGAGTCCGCGGGGTGGATGGAGCCATAGAGGTTAGTCATGGTGCGGAAATTGTCCCGCGCCGGGTCCACGAACAGCCCGCGGCCCAGGCTGCGCTCTCTTAGCCACCCAAAGAGCCGGGCGCCCGGGCCTCCTGGGCTGGTGCCGAGGAAGTGCCGGCCCCGGCTCCCGGCCCCGGAGTCCAGCCCGGGTCTCCGGCGTGGCGGCGAGGACCGTGACGGCTCTCCTAGGGCGGAAGCGGCAGGCTCCAGGGCTCCGGACTGTCCCAGCTCCCCAGCGCGCGCGTCCGGGGACAGCGAGGGGCTGCCAGGGCTGCGAGGGCTCCCACCGGGTGACGGGGGAGGGGCTGCGACAGCCCCGGGTGGTGGCGGCACGGGCGGGGAAGGGAGCGGCCCGGCGGCTGCCACCGGTCTCTGGTGGGGTACCGGCTCCTCAGCCCCGGCTCCGGCCGCCCAGTCCCCTCTCGGGCTTCTTGGCCCGAAGGGAAACATGACCAACGCTCCCGCTCCCGGCTGCGGGTTGCTGCCCCACCGGCCTACAGCTCAGCGCTCCCGCTTCAGCCGCCACTTCCGGCGTGCGTCGTCCTAACCCCGCCGGCTGGGAAACCTGCACCGCCCCTCGGCTTTCATCCGCTGGGGACCGCGGAAGCGGGAACACTGAATGACCGCAGTCTGCGTGCTACCGAGGATGCTCAGGGTTGGGGCTGTATGGGACAATTAGCATCAGGGCACTGCGTGCGACAGACAATCTGTAGTTGTCAGTGACTGTGTGCCTCCGGGTGCGCGGGCCTGCGTAGTCAAAGAGGCTGGATGTGATTATGTACACTTGCCCCCCTCAACGCTGCGATCAGTGAGGGGAAGGAATTGCCATAGTAGGCGCAGGTCGCGCATAGTGAGTGAGTTAGGATACTGCCTGCTCAACCTGGGAGTCTAAGGACTCAGGTAACTTCGGCACTAAAAAGCCCTGAGCGGTACAGGAAAACCAGGCATATCGGTGCCCTGATTATCGGCCCAATTCCCAGCTACTGGTCAAGACTTATCAAGATCAAAGCCTTGCTGTCTGAAGGCAGGAGCATGTATACCCAGCCAGGAATTAGAAGGGAGCTAGAGACTTGGATCAAATCTACCTTACAAACAGCAGAACCCAAGGTCAACCCTGCTTACATTTGCCAGGCAGGGCACGGAGGGCATGACAATGCAAGGTCCTTCACTGATGCTGTTGGAGATAAATACATAGAACTTTGTAGACAAGGGTTAACAGGAACTGGGTGTTTCTGAGGAAGGGAAGGAGAGTCTTCAATAAAGGAAAGCTTGAGGTACAAGGTGGCGTACATATAGGGACTGACAGCTCTTCTAGGACTTGATCAAGAGCTGTGTTGCAGAAAGCTTACATTTGGTGAGGGAGGGAACATCTGGAGGGTCTTTGTAGAAAGATCTCTCCTGTGAGGACAGATCTGAAGGATGGCTATAGGATGGGAATGAAGTTCAGAAAGGGCTGAACATTCAGCAAGTGCTCCTGCCATCAAGTTGGTATTCAGCTCTTGTGTCCATGAGCTGATTGAAAAAAAAAAAAAAAAAAAAAGGGCTTAAGAAGCAAGCGTTCTGAGTTAGAGAAGATCACAACAGCCATTCCTCTGGAGATACTCCCCATGTTGCCCCCACAGCACAAAAGGGGTAGAGGTCTGTCTTATGATTAATAATGGCCCTTCAGACCCACAGCTTCTGACTGCGAGAACTACTTAATAGAGATCCTCTGCTTGACCTCCAAGTTATGGCCAATGGCTTAAATTTTATAGTCTACCAAACTTTGACTGTGACACATTCACCAATGTTAACTTTTTTAATGAGTAAAATAAAACTCAATTTTAAAGGTTATATACTCCAAGGTATTTGATTTACACTTCCAACAGAAAAACCCCAGCTCTGTGAGAGTTTGTGCTGGCAGAGGACAGCCAGACTTCACAGTTCAAACAAATCAAAATTAACACACTATAGCTCCGAAACTGAAAAAGAACTTTTCACTGACAGTTTAGAGACTCTAGGGAAGCCAAATGGGAACAAAGATATTTTGTAGGTTTACATGTACTTCTAACGGCTAGATATTGATAATGAGTCTTGAAAAGTTAAGATACCCACAAACTTAAGGCAGCGGTGGTTGTAACGCACAGAACAGGTCATTCAGTAATGCCAGGGTTTTTTTCTTACACTTCTACTTAAAATGTGAGTGCTTACTTATTCCAAATAATTTTTACTAAAACCTAGAGTAAGTTACATATGGACTGAAGCAAGTTACCATGATTTTACAACCCATCAGTAAAAAACAACAACAAAAACACTGGAGGGTAACTGAGAAAGCACTAAAGATAGAACAACTTTAATTGTGCCTGTTCCTATTTACCCACAGCCTTTGAGGGTCTTTAAACACAACCAGTTTTTTAAAAGACTGTATTTATTTATTTTTACAGGAAGAGAAACACTGGTGATCAATTGCCTCTCACGTGCCCCACAACTGGGGACCTGGCTTGCAACCCAGGTATGCGCCCTGACTGGGAATCAAACCAGCGACCTTCTGGTTCGCAGGCTGGTACTCAGTCCACAGAGCCACACCAGCCAAGGATAAATACAGGCATTTTAACCAGGAAATGATTACAATTCACAATCTGTAAAGATCAATTTCTATGTAACATTATCTTTGAAAACAAAAGAATTTCAACCTAAGTTCCTGAAATTCACAGATACCAGTTCATCAGAAATGCCCAAAGCATCCTCTGAACTCCTTGGCTCCTGACACTCTTTTTAGATCACAAAAAAGTAAACAATTGGCAAAGGTTTCCCATAGCCTCCGATATCACATGTCCCTGGATACTCCCAAACTTAGGATATATCTCATGGAGCAAGCAGGGAGCAATTTACTAATTCTTTCCTATCCAATGACTAGGTGTTTTTAAAAAACTATTTTCCAACTGCTGTCTTCTAATGCCACATGCCTGAAATGTAAACAGTGGCTTTTCTGTTCAGACTTTTATATTTTCAGGGCAGCTGATTCACTCCTGATGTCTTTGACATCATTGGTTCTGCCCATCAAACGGAATTATTTGTCAGGAACAAGATTAACAAAATGATCAAGAGCAGAAGGGATACTTATCTGAGCTTCCACCTTAAAAAACTGAAATGGGTACTTCCAGCCAAGATGGAGGTGTAGGTGGACACACTGTGCCTCCTCTCACAACCAAAATTAAGGACAATAAAAATTTAAAACCAAAAAAACAACAGAACAGATAGAAAATTGAATTGTACGGAAGTCTGACAACAATTCACCCAGACTGGTAAGAGGGGCAGAGTCAGCGGCCAGTGGAGAGGTATCGCGGCAGGAAAAAGCAATGGCTAGTGGTCCCAGATATGCAGGCAGCGGTTGGCACACCCCAGGCACACAGTCAGCGGTTACCAGGCGTGGGGAGCCAATGAGCAGACCAAGCGAGGTCGACAAGGCGACTGACAGCAGTCACACATTCGCGCGCAGATAAACCAGGCAAAAACAGGCAGCGAGACAGACAGTGCAACCCACAGCCCCAGCACTGGGAAATAAAGCCTAAAGGCACCAATTGAAAACACGTGTGGGGGTTGAAGTGCCAGAAGAGACTCCCAGCCTCACGGGAGAGTTCATTGGAGAGACCCACAGGGTCCTAGAATGTACACAAGCCCACCCACATGGAAATCCACACCAGAAGGGCCCAATTTGCTTGGAGAAAGTGGCGGAAGGGACTGGAATTCGAGAGAGTGTGGAGCACGTGCCATTGTTCCCTCTCGGACCCCGCCCCCACATACAGTGTCACAACCCAGCAACTGGGCTGCTCCACCCCTCATACGTAACAGCTGTGACCAGACCAAAAAAAAGAAAAGAAAAGAAAAGAAAAGAAAATGGCTCAAATGGGAGAACAGATCAAAACCCCAGAGCCAATTCATCTAAGCAACCAAGAGATAGCCAACCTGTCAGATGCACAGTTCAAAGCACTGGTGATCAGGATGCTCACAGAATTGGTTGATTTTGCTCACAAATTAGATGAACAAATGAAGGCTACAATAAGTGAAATGAAGAAAAACACACAGGGAACCAATAGAGATGGGAGGAAAACTGGGACTCAAATCAATGGAGTGGACCAGAAGGAAGAAACAAACAAACAGAAAAGAATGAAGAAACAAGGGTTCAAAAAAATGAGGAGAGGCTTAGGAACCTCCAGGACATCTTTAAACATCCCAGCATCCGAATTATAGGGGTACCAGAAAAGGAAGAGGAAGAGGAAGAGGAACAAGTGGAAAACTTATTTGAACAAATAATAAAGGAGAACTTCTCCAATCTGGCAAAGGAAATAGACTTTCAGGGAGTCCAGGAAACTCAGAGAGTCCCAAAGAAGTTGGACCCAAGGAGGAACACCAAGGCACATCGTAATTCCATTAGCCAAGATTAAAATGAAGGGGAGAATTCTAGAAACAGCAAGGGACAAGGGCACAGTCACCTACAAAGAAGTTCCCATCAGGCTATCAGCTGATTTCTCAGAAGAGACCTTCCAGGCAAGAAGGGGCTGGAAAGAAGTATTCCAAGTCATGAAAGTCAAGGACTTACATCCAAGATTGCTCTATCCCGAGAAGCTTTCATTTAGAATGGAAGGGAAGATAAAGTGCTTCTCAGATAAGGTCAAGTTAAAGGAGTTCATTGTCACCAAGCCCTTATTAGATTAAATGTTAAAGAGATTTATCTTAAGAAAAAGAAGATAAAAATAGGACAGTAAAAAGATAGCAAACTCACAGATATGAACAACCACACCTAAAACAAAAGCAAACTAAGCAAACAATAGAATAGGAGCAGGAACACAGAAATGGAGATCACATGGAGAGTTAGCAACAGGGGAGTGGGAGGAGGAGAGAGGGGGAAAAGGTACAGAGAATAAGTAGCATAGACGATGGGTAGAAAATAGGGGGAGGGCAAGAATAGTGTGGGAAAAGTAGAAGCTAAAGAACTTATGACACATGGACATGAACTAAAGGGGGGAATGTGGGTGGGAGGGGGTGTGCAAGGTGGAGGGGAATGATGGGGGAGAAATGGGAAAAGTGTAATAGCATAATCAATAAAATATATTTTTAAAAAACCATGAATATACCTGCCATGATATACCTGCCTGAAATGGCAGGTATATCCCATGCATCTTCGTGGTTGAAGCCATGCACCTCAAGCTCTTTGAAAATGGTCATATATTATGTCATCAGCTTGGGAATAGCCAATGCAAACTCCAGTACTGCCTCTTTCCAAGCAGGGAGGTCAGACTCCAGTACACACAGACCTGCAAGGAAGCATATGGTCAGAGTAGAATCTCTGTTCATCACAATACAACCAATAAAACACAAGGCCTAATGAAACAGGCATTAATGAAAGAATCCAAGTTTAGAGTAAAGGGCAAGACAAACTTTCCAGCTGGCTATCTTGATCAAGTTCAATGGGATGCAAACCTGGAATGCTGGCTCAGCACCATCTCTACCAAGAAGTCTTCCTTACTCAATACAAGCACCTCTTTCTCCTCTAAACACCTATGGCATCAAAACTATCAGAACCAAGACTCAGAGATTCTTAGTACATAAGGACCCCAATTCCAACCCTTTTATTTTGAGAAAAGTGAAGCTCAGATAATTATCCCTTTCCTTCCCTAGGAAGTAGTATTTTTATTACCACCCCATTTTATTGGCAAAGAAACCGAAGCTCAGAGAGATGAAGTGTCTTCCTCAAGGTCACACAGCTAGAGAGTGTGTGGGATTCCAAAGACTAGACTAATAATCATTACTCCTGTGGAAGGAAATACTGGAAACCACTGAATACCTAAAAATAATAGCTCAGGAAGCCATGGTGTGACAATGCACCCTGTGTTCACCAGGGAGGCAGCGCCTGTGAAACTGATCCTGGATAAACAAAGGTCTGGCGATTAGGCAGAAGGCTCTCAGTGGGGCTAACGGGATGATGTACTGGTCCCCCTGGGAACAGTTCGCAAGGCCTCCACTCTGGTGGGGTATGAGGGAAATTTGGGGGTAGGGGATTGATGACCCTCAACCTCGAGAATAAACACAGAGACCAGATGCTTCTGTTCCATGGATCAGGAATTTCACTGTAGGGATCAGTAGGTCAGTGTAAGCTCAGTGACAGCCCCATGCTCACCGTGTCATTACCCTCAGTCCATTTCTCTGGGAAGGATTAGCATGACCTCTGACACCCAAGGGACCTGACTTTGGATGAGGCGAGCAGAAGGTAAGTATTGGTTGGGGGATTGAGACCCATTTTACAACCAGTCTTAGTGCAAAAGAGTAGATGGAGGCAGCTCCAAAATGGGAGGCAGACAGGCCCAGGCTTGAGGCCAGCAGCAAGAAATAGAAGAAAACCTGCAAAACTGCTTTGGGTGCTTTAGGAATCATGAGTGGATAGCCTAAACTCATGCTGAAAATGTAAACAGTATCATGTAGCAGAAAGTATGCAAGCTTTGAAAGTGGACCCTGCCACGTTGTGTATTTTAGTCATATACCCCATGTTAATTAAGTTACAGTTCTGAACCTCAAGGGTAAAATGGTTACAATAAGGCTCAGCTTAGAGGGGGAACTGTGTGCCTTTGAGAGAATGTATGCTGGGTATCTGGCACCAGATCGGGCACAAAGCCGGGGCTCACACAGAAGCAGGTGGGCACAGTGATGGGGACTGGAAGGTGACTCAGGCACTGGGATGAGCTGGAGGCATGTGCTCCCTGCACCTTACAGTGGCATGGGCTCTTTTCTTTCCTCACATCTGAAGAGGCTCTGAAACTTGCACAGGGGAGGTAGGCTCTAACCTGGTCAGTTTTTTGGCTGCACCCTGTACCGGCACTGTGGACCACCACACTGTATGAACCCCTGTTGGCCAGGCTGGTCACCACGATTAGTTGCTTGCCAGCCTTGCTGAGCTGGCCTGGGGAGGAGGAGGAGGAGAGGAGACTCGCCCGCAAGCCTTGGACAGCAGCTCAGAAGAACCTGGACAGGCTCAGCCGTATTTTAGCAACAAAGTTGTGCACCCTCCTATTCACCTACCCATTCACTTGCACATTCATTGCCAGTCCATCGCTGCCAAACACCCTATTTTATTTTCTTCATGATACTTAACATATTTTACAGGCAACATGTTCTTTTATTTTGTTTAGTTGTTCATTATTTTCTCCTCTCTAGAGTATGTTTGAAAGTCTAGGCGTTTTTCTGCCCTGGCTGGTGTGACTCAGTGGATTGAGCACCAGCCTGAGAACCAAAGAATCACCAGTTTGATTCCCAGTCATGGCACATGGCTGGGTTGCGGGCCAGGTACCCAGTGAGGGGTGGATGAGAGAAGCAACCACACATTGATGCTTCTCTCCCTCTCTCCATCCCTCCCCCTCTCTATAAAAATAAATAAATCTTTAGAAAAAAGTCGAGACATTTTTCTGACATGTTCACCACTATATCTCCAGAGGAATACCTGACATATAGTGGTTGCTTAGAAAATGTGTCGCATGAATTAATAAATTCCAGAAATATTTTCTGAGGCCCATCAGGTACTGGACAACCACTTTTTAAAGAGGAGGAAAACAAAGAGATGTCCTAATCTCAGGAGACCTGCTGTTTGGGGGTAGACAGAGGCAGGGGAGGAGGGAATCCACTTTGGTCCCTGGCACCATTCTAGGAGTTTTACACATATAACCTCATTTAATCCTTACACCAGCTCTGCAGAGTGAGCATTAATATCATCTTACTAGTAATTCCAAGGCTTTGAGATGTTTAGGTACTTTGTGGAAGTTCGCAAGCATTTTTTATGACAAAACTCAGATTTGAACATGCGATCTGTCTCTTCCCACTAGGATGGAAAAGCGGTGGAAACTGTGGGAAGACCAGGCAGACAGCGCTCTGCGTGCCACTGGAAAGGGACAGATGAAGGAGCCTGTGAGAGTTCAGGAGGCTGACTCATCATAAGTGAAGGCAGGTGAGGTGGACTATGAAGGAAAGTTCAGCTTCCCAAAGCATGGAGAGGAGAAGCAGCATCCCAGGGCACAGTAGGGTGTGAGCAAAGCTAAAGAGGACAGATGTCATGAAACCTGACTGCGGTGGAGAGTAAAATAGCCCGCTCTGACTCAAACAGACTGAACATAAGGAAGGGCTGAGAGAAATGAGACCGGGAAGGGAACGGTGTCAGACCACTGGGCGTCATTGTGACAGACTGTCTCCCAGCACCTGCTCACCCCTCTTACTTTAATAAAATCCCTTATTTTTAGCCAGGTCCATGGCCACACAGCATCCCTTGCAGCTAGATGTAATGAAGGGACAAAGTTCTAGTCAATGGGATATAAACGGAAGCAATGTGTGTGCCTTCCATGTCATGACCTTAATGGAAGGGATGTTTGTCCACAAGTGCCCCTTCTTTCTCTTTCATAAGGGATATCGGTCTGTCGTTTTCTTTTCCTGTGGTAGCTTTGGCTCGATACAGGGTAATACTGGCCTCACAGAATGAATTGGCAAGTGTTCCCTCTTCTCCTTTTTGAAAGAGTTTATGAAGAATGGGCCTTAATTCTTTACATGTTTGGTAGAATTCATCTATGAAGCCATGTGGGACTAGGAAGTCTCTATTTTATTGCATCAGTGATAAGTTTGTTGATCTTACAACCTCACCAGACCTTGGACTAGTTATCAATGTATTGCTACTCAGTTCTCAACTCACCTTTCACTGCCTGCTCTGTGAAAATGGATCTGGGCCTTTAACATAGTTTTCCTTTGCTGTGTATCGTGAAGATAAGCTTTACAGGTAGAAGGCCCTGCAGAAACCCTGCAGGAGGAATGGTTTGCCTCCTGGCTCCAGTGCGGTCTCTGATAAACCCCTGCATCAGGGCAGTTCAGCCATGTTTTCCGTAGCACCCTGTCCAGCAGTTTGGTAACATATTTCCAAGGAGACACCTACCCAGGTTTCCTCAGCACCCTCAAAGTGCCAGCAAGTTCTGGAGGGTCAATTTCTAGCAAGTTCTACTGGCACAGATTCCCAGTCACTTCTTGCCATTTAATGAGCTATGGCCATGCCCTCCCTAACAAGTGTCAGTTCTTCCAAGGGGGAGGGGCTCTCCTTGGGTGCTCTCTCTCTGTACTGGGATAATGCCTGGTCCTTATATCTGGTCTTCTTATAATCTTTAAAGCTCTCTTTAGTTCTTCCTAGCCAGAACTCTTTGCGATTAAAAATACCTATAGCAAGTAGACACTTGTTTGGGCAGTGATAATTCTGAGCATTTGTGTTTCAGTCCTTTACTGGAATAAAGATATGAACATGCCTTCCATGGACTCTTGCTATTAATTTACATGTATAAATCAGCATGTAGTTAATTTGTAATTTTTAGAAACCAGTGAACTAAAAAAATGTTAAAGGTTCAGTCAAATAGTATGTAGCTTGGCCCCTATCTTTGTCCCTCCCAAAAGGAGGTAACCATTTTATAGTCTGTAATTTCAGGGCTGACACTCTGATCAGGCTGTTACAGCAACCATAACACTTGGTATTCTCATGTAACTGACCAAGATCAGTTCTTACAGTCTGACTGAAAAACAACAAAATTTACATTTCAGTTGCCCCTTATTCAATAGGCTCCCCAGTATGTTGCCAGATTTGTATGGGTGTCAGTGATGGTCTGTCTTAAACATCCTAAAAATTGAAAAATTCACATTGGAAGCAGATGCTTCAAAAATAAAAGCAGAGTCAAGCCCTCCCAGACCCCACCAGCTTTCACCCTCACTGGGGAATCTGACCAAAGAGCTACTTGGAAGTACCAGTTAACAGAAGAAACTGATTTCAAGTAAGGGCCCTAAAAGTCTTAAGAACATACCTGAAGTGCAATGGATTTGGAATTCTCACATCAGCAACTAAAGTGCGCCCCAGAGAAAGTAGCAGCAAGGATTTAACTGCCGTTACTGATTTTTCCAAGGCCATGTGGGGATAGCTCAATTATGTAGACATGTGCATGTGATATGTATATATTTGCAAGGAAAAGGCTAGCGGGAAATACACACTAAAATGTTAGCATCCTTTTGTCAGGTTATTACCTGTTTTGTGCCAGACCCTGGGTGACAAATTATGAGAACTAGCTGGCAGCCTAGCAAGGGAGACAAATGGGGCGAGGCAAATGAGTTTTATTTTTTCATTCTTCTGTGTTTTCCACAATGGGAATAGATATCTCTTCTAGCAACAAACAACCAAAAGGTTTTATTTTGGAAAGAAAATACTTTTCCGTCTGATGGAGTAGGAAAGAAGGGCCAACTCCCAGACGTTACAGAACAGAGAGGCCATAGGGGCCAAAGGTTCGTTATGTCCGCCGCCTTATGGAAAGATGTCTCTCAAAGCCAGAGATTTGTGAAAAGGAAAGGAAATGTTTATTTAATGCTATACAGACTTAAAGTAGTGACCTAATGTCTCATTAAAATATCAAAGTCATTTAGGATGCCCACAGTGCTTCCTTCTCCCTCTGCCCTAATTCAGGGTACCCTAACTCAGGAAAAGAAGCAAATGTCTAGGATCCAGGCTCCTGACACCATCAGCTGTGTCATCATCCAGGCAGGATCTCTAATTAATCCAAAGCCATGTGGCACCTTCTCATGGCCTACTGGCAAGAGTTCTTTCCATCCCCCTTCTTCCAGGCCAAGTCTCTCTTGCTTCCCAGACCACACAGCCAAAGGGAGCACCCCAAAGCCGCGTGGTCCTCTTCTACCAAAGCTGTGGGGAAGGGGTCCCCACTTTGTCCAAACCTCGTGGCTCTCCCTCTTCACCAAAGCTGTGAGAGGGTCTCCACTCTGCCAAAGCTGTGTGGCTCCCCCTTCACCTAAGTTGCAGGGAGGGGGGTCGTCACTCGGGCAAAGCCAAATGGCGATACTCTGCTAAAGCCATATGGTGATTCTCCCTCACAGAGCTGAGGGGGTCCTGACTCTGGTGAAACCGCATGGATCTCTCTTTTTTCAATGGCTGCCGTGTCTCAGTTTAAATCCCCGCGCCAATCCTCCTCTGTACCCCCATTTCTGACTCCTACAATCAGTTACACTGCCAGCATTCCCGTATTATTCCATTGTTTACTGGGCTGCCATTGTGAGTCTGGGCAGGTGTGTCCCCATGTTCTGGAGCCAATCTTCTTCAAGTTCCCACACAGGCACTGTAATTTGGGGTTCCTCCCACAGTCACGTCTTGGGGGGATTCCTTTCCATCCCCCTGGCTCACAGCATGGCCACCGCTATTGAACACATCTAAACCACTAGCCAAAGGCTATAGATATGTTAAATGACGATGCCATGGATTAGCAGCACTGCGTGTCCCTGCTCCATGTGTCCCTTCTCCCAACTCATACCTGTGGGGGAAGGGGTGAGGACATCTTATATGTCCCTCTAATATTTCCCAGACACCCTGAGTTCTGGCTCCATTCCAAATCCCTATTTTGGGGCCCCCCTCCTGGCTGCACCCTGTATCAGGGAGGCCCTCGGTTCAGTTCCCATTGTTGCCACGGAACCGTTCAGGTTAGCGTCCTGTATCCCCGTGGGACCCGAGACACCGGAAGTAGAGGCTCCGCGATCCACTAGCTGAGTGCTTCCGGTCAGGACAAGCGGAGGGACTGCAGGATGGGCAGCTGGCTGGAGACAAAAATCACAGCCACTTTTGGGGGACCTGCCTGCCCATAGAGATCAGGCTTCTAGGATGTAGGCTCAAGTCCCACAGACAGCTACCGCAGAAAACGGAAAGACTTGGGCGGGCTGGCGATTGGACGCGGTGCCAGAAGCGGAAGCCGGAAACTGTTTCGGTGGCGCCCGGGATGACTGAAGTGGCGGCTGTGGCGGCTGTTGCGGCGGAGTCCCTTACGGGTAGCAGGGCGCGGGAGGCGCGCACCGTGCTGGGTCAGGTGGTGCTCCCGGGTGAGGAGCTGCTGCTGCCCGAGCAGGAAGATGCCGAAGGCCCGGGAAGTGCAGGGGAGCGTCCGCTGCGCCTAAATGCCGGCGTGCGCTCCCGGGTTCGCGTTGTGTGTGGTCCGGGCTTGCGGCGCTGTGGCGACCGCCTGCTGGTCACCAAGTGCGGCCGCCTCCGTCACAAGGAGCCCAGCGGCGGCGGCGGCGGCGTTTACTGGGTGGACTCGCAGCAGAAACGGGTGAGATGGGACTCCGGAGGAGTGTATTGCAGTGAGAGTGGTATCGTAGCCTGGCTCTAGGTAGACTTCTTGGAAGAGGCAAGGAGGGGGCCTTGGAGCCCTCTATTAAGGCTAGCCTAGAGCCACTATGTCTGTGCCCACTACTGTGTCTCCTTTCGAGGAACTCTGACAAACTGGAGCGTGGCCCGAGGAGGGCGACCAGGAGATAAAAGAGTGTGGAACATGGCCATTGTCTTCAAAATCCTGACGATCAGGGATAACCAGGCTTTAGAGGCTCCATGAGTGATGTCACAGGGAGCTCAAATTCTCTTAAGGATAAGTAAGAACTTTCATATAGGGAAAATTGTCTAACAATGAAATGGCCTTCCTTATTTGCGAGGACCGCCTGTGCCACTGGACTTACAGAGTCTAGGGACGTGATAAGGATGCTGAAGAGGTATGGGATACCAGCTCAAATGAACAGACTATTAGAAGCTGTAAATCTGAGAGTTTTGTGATGTGGTGGTTTTTCTTTTTACTGAAAATGGAGTATGACCAAGTTTGTTGTAAAATTTGTATTAAATTGTAAACTTGAACTTCAAAATATTTCCTAAATATTTCCAATGACAAATATAATAAAGTAACCACTAAGGACTTGCTGAAGATATCTTCCAAGATATATTGGAAATGATTGTCATTTATGGTTGTTCTCTCATTCTGACTTCTTTTGTAGTACGTCCCGGTGAAAGGAGACCACGTGATTGGCATAGTGACAGCTAAGTCTGGAGATATATTCAAAGTGGATGTTGGAGGGAGTGAGCCAGCTTCTTTGTCTTACTTGGCATTTGAAGGTGCAACTAAAAGAAACAGACCAAATGTGCAGGTAATGATGGGAAACTTTGGTTTCAAAGAAGAAAAGCATCCAGAATTCCTAAGGCTACCTGGATTGTCTCCAAAGCATGACCTATTTGCCTAGTTCTATGAGGTGATCGCTGAGCATTTGTGTGTGTGATCACACCAGGCTGCAAGAGTTCCTTTTGTTGCTTCCACTGTGGGACCAGAGTCACATACTTATGTTGCACTTGCTATGTTGGGAGTTGTTACATTTCTACAGAGTTGAAAGGTTGTATCTGTTCTCTCCACTGTTGTCTGTTATGTCCACATTCACTGGACAAGGAACTAAGCCGTTGGCTTAGGGAGGAAGGAGAGACCAGTGGTGCCAATTTCCCTGTCAGGCATCCATCTGTCCTGATTGTAGGTCTTGGAACTGGCGTGTCACAGCTTCAGTCACATCAGTGTTTCCCATCAATCCCTCTTTGGAGCTGACAGAAGAGTAGTTTTGTTTCCTCGAGTTTTCTGTGTGAGCTTTACATGTAGCATAGCCACACTCTTCCTGTGCACCCAAGCCAGAAATTTTGTGGTTGCTTTGTCCCTTCTCACTCCCCTTGCATCTGTCTTTTGTTGCTTAATCTTACTGATCCTATTTGATTCTATCTCTAAGGCCACTCCTGCATCTCCATTTTGCAAGTTCAGGCCTTAGGCACCTCTGGACTGGAGTTAGTCAGTTACCGCATCATTAACATCCCTGCCTGTACACTGTTAACCCTCCATTTAGGCTTTTGAGAGCTGACAGCCTCACACACTCCCCTTTCTTCAAAGCCTACAGATGTCCTTGGCATCCTACTCCAAAAGTCTTCCCTCATTCGTAATTACATCTCCACACAGCTATGCTTGAACTACAGCAAACTATTTAACAGCACGACTGAACTCGCAACTTCTTGCCCCTGTTGTGTGCTTGTGCTGATCCTCTGTCCAAGTTGCTCTAGCCCCTTTTCAGCCTGTGGAACGTGTACTCATCTTTTAAGACCCAGGCCAGATACCACCACCTCTGGAAAACCACCCCTAACCTTCAAACACTTTTTCTCATAACTGCTCTAACAACTCGATTTGGCCGTGAACGAAGTCTGTTGTTTATATGTATATCCCCATTGCCCTCCAAGACCAAATGTCCTGAAAGGGGGAGAATGTTTTTTTTTTTTTTCTAGTTCCTATAGTTACCAGTTTAACAGGTTCTTAACAGAACAAGTTACTCTCAGTTTCTTTAGTTGCATCATTTTGAAGTTTAACTCTGTGAAGTTTTAAAGTAAATCTTGAGTGGAGAAGTGTCAACGAATTACCATTGTGCCATTTTGCTTTGAATAATATGCATGCTAGGAGTTTCTTCTATCCATCAGTCTTCCGTAATTCCCTAGAGCAGTGAAAGTTCTACATAATAGAAATTTCTGTGATGATGCTAATGTTTTACACCCGCAGTGCTTAGTGTGGTGGCCCCTAGCCACACGGGACCTTGAAATGTGGTTAACGCAGCTGAGGAACTGAATTTTAAGTAGCAAATTTTAATTAACTTAAAAGTGAATTTAAGTAAATACATGTGGGTAGATGGCTACCATATTGGACAGTGTATTCTTAGATGGTATTTATTTTTCTGGCTCCGAGATAGTTCCTGGTCTAGGGATTTTCTGATGGGCAAAGGGGGAAGGTATGTGTGTTAATGTTGCCTTCTTTATTGTTTTTAAAGATTTTATTTATTTTTAGACAGAGAGGGAGGAAGAAAAAGAGGGAGGGAAACATCAATATGTGGTTGCCACTCACGTGCCCCCTACTGGGGACCTGGCCCACAACCCAGGCATGTGCCCTGATTGGGAATTGAACCACTGACCCTTTCGTTCACAGACCAGCACTCAATCCACTGAGCCATACCGGCCTGGGCATTAGTGTTGCCCTCTTTTAAGATCCAGCTCCAGAGGGACTCTGGGAGTCCTGGGGTGTATTCAGTCCATTAGCCACAAAACTGTAGTTAGTTGACACTGCTGCCCAAGGGAAAGAATGAATAGTAGCACCTATGGCATGGTTCGCTCATAGAAAATGAACCTTTTTTTGATTCTCCTTGCAGGTTGGAGATCTCATTTACGGGCAATTCGTGGTTGCTAATAAAGATATGGAACCAGAGATGGTGTGTATTGATAGCTGTGGACGAGCCAACGGAATGGGTGTGATTGGACAGGATGGCCTGCTTTTTAAAGTGACTTTGGGCTTAATTAGAAAGTAAGTCTTGATGCCTTCTGGCTTGCCTGTCTTTTATTATTATGCATTCTCAGAAAGCTGACCTTTGGGATTTGGATTCTTTGTAACAATGTCTGAATCTCCTCAGAGTTAAAAAATCAGTATCCATTTAAACACAGTTGTAAACTTACAAATTTAGTCTCATCCTCAATTAGTGTGAATACATTGAATTTAGGTGTGGTTGGTGTTGAAGTTTTCATGTTGATATGGAGTCTGGGTTTTTCTCCAAGGGCTGCTGTTCCTTACAGTGATATGCTCAGCCCAAATGTAAAAACTGGCCTTTGCCCCTAAGTCACTTTAATACGGATGCAATTTAGTTTATGAAATCACCAAATTTCTCTAATAATGGGAGCCAGTGCATCTAGGCTGATGTGGTCCTCAGGCTTATGCAGACATTCACAGAAGGCTCCTGCTGTTCTTTCTTGGTAGATTTAATGGTTCTCAGAGGCGGATTCTCTTTGTTAGGTGTTTACACTTTTACCTACCCAAAGCTGTGCCCTAGTAAAGGGTTTTAGTTTTAGACTCCAACGTTCAGGGCTACCCTGAATAACCCTCTGCTACTTACTCTGCAGATTTGGATATTTAGTTCAGGTCATTAGAGAAGCATGTTATTAACCAAGCAGCACCCTTATGGTCCTGCTTGGAGAAAGTTAACGCTTCTCTCCAAGTAGTGAACTTAATACCAGGGATTGTCTTACATGGTTAGGTAAGTAAGTTTAAGGTGGTCTTTTAGCACTGTAGATAATAAAAAAGCCACAGTTTTGAAGAATCGTAGAATTAAGGTGCTCTGGCAATGTAGGGGAAGATCTTTACACATAATTGGTAAAGTTGGTGACAGGGTGATTTTGTGTGTGTGTGTGTGTGTGTGTGTGTGTGTGTGTGTAAGACAGCCCGCCCTGTGACCTCTGACGTACTGGTAAGTGTAAAGGTTCTTAGAGAAAAGGGGCAGCAATGGGCCTTGTTCTTGGAGTGATGGTGCGGCTTTACAACTTTGGAGAACTGCCTGGAAAAGGGGTCTCCCAAAGGAGAGTCAGGTCACACCCCACTTCACTAAAACTTCATTTCTGTCCTCTTCCTCACCAGGCTGCTAGCTCCGAACTGTGAGATCCTGCAGGAGTTGGGAAAACTCTACCCACTGGAGATAGTGTTTGGAATGAATGGAAGAATATGGGTGAAGGCGAAAACCATTCAGCAGACCTTAATTTTGGCAAATGTTTTAGAAGCTTGTGAGCACATGACAGCAGATCAAAGAAAACAAATCTTCTCCCGACTGGCAGAAAGTTGATCTATGTGGACTTTTTTAGGGTCAGTTGAGCCAAGAGACTGTGGATTCCCTGGGGAAAATTTTTTTTCAGGGGACCCTCTCCCTATTAAATCTTCAGAAGACAAGATACTGTCTTTTATTAGTCTTAAGTCTTTTTATAAGAAAGTCACTGGTTTCTACCCATGTTCTTATGGGTGAAAAAAATCATTATAAAATAATGGTGTATTTTTTTTGTCTTTACAATAAAGTTTACTAAAAGTCAGTATTATGGTTTACTTGGTGTTAACTTCCTCAGTTTTGCTAGAGCAATTTCTGTAATAAACTAGAAACATTAAAATAATGATTATTTTCTGATAATAGTAAAACATGTTCACCAAAAATGTAGCATACATAAAAAGTATGAAGAAGCAAACAAAAATCACCTGTGATCCCATTATTTAGTGGTATGTAACAGTTAACAATTATGTGTTTACATGTCATGTATTGTTCCAAGTGTTCTACTTAGATTAGCTCATTTATTCTTAGTAACTGCGGAAGAGACTCATTCTAGTGTGAGAATCCGAGGCAGAGACTTTCACTTGGCTTATGTTCTCAACCACTAGGCCCAGAAGGATACAAAGATACTCCCAGGAAGTGTCCTGTCAGGAGGCTACAGTGGGAAGAGAAGCCCTCCATGCGCCCTGTGGAACAAGGTAGACAAGGCAGGAGCCACAGGCAGGAAGAAAATGCTATGGGGCTTAAAGAGGGCGAGGCCGGGACAACAGGCTGGCCCTGAAAAGGTTATCGAGTGGGAAACTGCATGATCAGAGGGGCTTGGACAAAGCTGTACAGCTTCACGATGCCAGTTTGGTGAAAATTAAACTTGATACCACAATATTTAGTACACAAACGTATAAAAATGAACACATCGAAAGCCATGTAGTTTAAGGGCTAATTCCTTGTTATATAATAAACTTTTTTAAAAAAGATTTTATTTATTCTTTTTTAGAGAGAGGGGAAGGGAGGAAGAGAGAGAAAAACATGGATCAGTTGCCTCTTGTCCACGCCCCGACTGGGGATCGACCCCTCAGCCCAGGCCTGTGTCCAGCTGGCCGCCTTGAGCTTTGTGGGATGACACCCAGCCAGCTAAGCCACACCAGTCAGGCTCTTACGTGAACTTTTGACTTGAGTCAAGATAGAGTGGGCACTTCCTGCGTCCCAGGCGCTGTGTGAGATACAAAAAAGCACCAGATGTGGTCCCTGCCATGAGTAGCCTGCATTCTCCAGACCCAAGATGCCAAGTAAAGGCAGCGTGCGCCACCACCGCTGGCTGCCCCACTCTTTGGTCTTGACCTCTTGACCCCTTCAGCAACTCCGCCTCCTGCAGCTGCGACCGTCCGTCATGCCACCGAGTCCCGAAGAACATAGCCTTTTCTGGAAGAAACTCCTTTCTTCAACGCTTCCGGCCAGTTTTGAGTCTCAAAGTAAGTGGACAGGACATCAAACACTGTTAGAGGGGTAAACAGAAAACATAGTGACCACACGCTAGAAAAGGAAAACGAGCAGATCACCAATGAGAAAAGGGTGATCTGGAATATTTCATTCAACGAACCTACTCTGTGCCACCCATGGTATTAGATCCTGGGGAGACAGAGGCAAAGATACAGGCCCTGCTTGCCCCTAGGGCCTCAGTCTACACTGAGAGCTGTGGGCCTGTAAATGGACCATGCTGCAACGGAGGGCAACACAAAGGGGCCCTGACACGGCCTGGGGCGGGGAGAGGAGCAGCCAAGATGCTTGAACTGAATCTGGAAGGACAAGTAGGAATTCACCGGTCAATATGGGTTAAAGGCAGAGCATTCTAGGCCAAGGCAACAATTTCAACTGTATTTAACATAGTTGGGAATTAGGGAGAAAATGTAAAATGCCTTTGAGAGGCCAGAATACATGTTACAAAGTGCGTGTAATAAAATCCAAGCACATCGGTCACGGGGCAAACTGCAGGGCCACTCATACTTACACATAACATCAAAGCAGCACCAGAACTAAGTCCACATATCAAGCGTGGCCCATGTGGGCAGTTACCTTGGTTGATGGTCAGTATCTCCGAATGATAGTTCTTCCTGTTCTGGCGTCTGACCATGTATTCCTGGA
Source organism: Anoura caudifer (assembly GCA_004027475.1). Classification (NCBI taxonomy): domain Eukaryota; kingdom Metazoa; phylum Chordata; class Mammalia; order Chiroptera; family Phyllostomidae; genus Anoura; species Anoura caudifer. Next base: position 108,688 of record PVKU01005134.1, on the reverse strand, counting down.
TGGGCAAGCGGGCTGTCCTGACAGAGTATTCTCGGGCCTTTTGAAATGTCACCTTCTGTAAATCACAGTTAAATATTTTTCTTTTAAAAATAATACATGAAGACATTCTCGTAATATGCATAGCCAATTGCAAGAATCCCCAATTACCACCACTCTAATTTCTATCTCATCATAATTAATGATAGGTCCATTCAAAATAAGTAGCCTGCAGATAATTAGGAGCACAGAGAATGAAGAGCATCTACTTGGCCCGAGGAAGAAATGGCTTGGGCGGCAACACCTCACTTATTTGGAAGCCATCTGTCCACCGTCTTCCACACGTTACTACTTAGAACCAAGAAGGAAGTAAGTTAAGAGAGGCACCATCTGCAGCCACAATCTGAATCGAGAAGCTCAATCAGTCTAGTCAGTCAGAGGAGAACATTGCTGCCCGTAACTCAGTAGGACCCAATTCTAGCACAGAGCTTTCAGTTCATGGTTAACTGGTAGCCGCAAATTGGAGAAGAGACAGGATTCAAGTCAGGTACGCCAGTAGCTGCAAGAGAGCATTAGGTGTGAGAGCTAATGCTTTCTTGTTGCTTCTGAGAGAGGAAGGGATCTAAAAACTGCAAAAAAAGGAGTCACGAGAACTCAGAAAGTCCAATAATCTGAGGCCACTTAGGGTCTCATTTAGAGAAAAGAAACTGGTGTTCCTTTAAAGATGTTCTTGAGCCATGAACTGAAGTTTAAATTATATTTGCTACCTTGTAAGAAGCTGGAAAGGTCATCTACCTGTTTGCAATTTCAGGACCAAAGACAGGGTTAGTCACTGGGATAATTCATGTGTTTGGGTTTGGAAGGGGCCTCGGTCGACTCCGACCACCCATCATCCAGGTTTGTCTGTCCTCTGTGACTATCTCCCAAGTGGCCTCTAGCTTTAAACAGACAAACCGTGTGACAGGAAACTCATACATCCCGGGAAAACCTAATCCAATTTTAGTAGTACCAGTTGATAGGAATTTCTTCTTGCTACTAGACAAGTTTTCCTGAGACTCGCACTCACTTCTCCTGGTGCTGTTCTCCCAGACCCACACCAGGCAGGTGGAACAGCCCTTCCACAAGACAGCCACTCGGATTCTTGAAGGCAGGGACCATGCCACTGTGACTCCTCATGTCTCCACACTCAGTTCTGCCAACTGTTGTTTGTGACTTAAGGTTTGACTCTTCATCATTCAGGTCAACGTCTCCTGAACTTGTACTAGCTTGTCGATGCCCTTTCGGTTACTGCGTCTGGAATGCTGACTGGCCGTGGCCTCAGTCTTGCCGACGGTGCCAGCGTGAAGCTGACCTAGCACCCTCTTTGTTCCGACACCGGACTGCCTGCCTCTGAGACTCACACGAAACCCAATTCCATGCTCCTTGCATACATGAGCTTCAAAAAGTTTATTCCTTTATAACCACTCTGAACTAGAGTTTAGACTTCAAAGTTAGTAGACCTGGATGCTGCCCTGGGGGAGATTACAGTCTGGTGTTTGTTTTCTAAACATTTAAAGTGACTCCTCCTGAAGAAATGTTTTCCTTAGCACTTTTCAGTGAAGAAGCCAAACTATTAACAACCCAAAGTTCCACCCACTGACAAATCTCTGTGCCAGTTATGTTTCGGTTTAAATGTCGGTGGAGAGGTAGGAGAGGGTAAGGTGTCCAAACTGCACACCCACAGGTCGTACTCACTGACCCTCCGGACTTCGCCGCCTAAGGGGGGCTGTGGCTCTGCTGTGGGAGACGGCGCTTAGCTGTTACATCTTTTCAATCTCCCGTAATCCGAAACAGTGCCCCCAACTATTTTAGTTTTTATTACATTGATTATCACTTTGAAGTCACAAAATACTGACCTTTTTAGAATAAATGCAATTCAGTTAAATATCATTTGTGTTAAATGTGTATCTCATACATATATGAAAAAATATGTAAAATATACTCACACATATGAAAAACATACATATAGAATATACCTGCAAACAGATACTTGTGCGATCATAGGCTTGTGTGTATCAAGAGGGACACACAAGTAAAGAGGGGTTTTCTCAAGTGGGGGATAAGGACTGGAATGAGATTTATTTCTCACTATTCCTTTCTACACATTTTAACTCTTACTTCATTCTTCATTATCTATGCCATGTTAATTAGTCAATATAAACAAAATTATCATAAAATATTTCTATAATAGAAACATATTGAAAAAGTCCAGTTATTCCAATTCAACAAAAGAAATCTGGACAGTAATATTGAGGCTGAGCTTAAGACTTATGCCGACAGGGAAGATGGACTGAGAAGGAGCCAGCTACTCCCTCACAAAGAGCACAGAGCTGGTGAGAATGCTGAGGCAACGCTTCCCTGGTGGAGGTCGGAGTTCTCCTCCCAGAAACGGGGAGGGGAGAGAAGAAGGGAGCTCACCAGGGCTGCTGATGCGATTACCCCAGACACCCCCACTCCCATCCTGACGGCTCCACTGGGTCAGGATTGCAGCCGCTGCTGCCCCTGCCGAGGGCAGAGGGCACTTCGCAGGTGGGAGGGCCGGCCTGGGCAGAATGGGCTCCTCCTTCAAGTCCCCTCTGCCTTTTTAGGCCTTTCGGGTAAGATTATTACAGGGTCATAAGCACTCTAAAAAGTAAGCACCATTTTTCAAAATACAGTTTTTCAGCCTAAAATGTACTCACCCTCTGAATGCTCTCATCCACAAGTCCGCCGAGGATGTAAACTTTGTTTAGATCAACATCTTCAAGAGCTAACGAACAAATGAAGACCAATGAGATCGGATCTGTTTTATGATTTCTAAATCCAAGGAAAGTAGAAGGAAGGAATGATAAAAGAAGTTTGATGAAGTGGAAAACAAAGGTAGAATATTTGCTAATTCTCTGAAAAGACCAATTAAATAGACAAACCTTTGGCATATGTGGTCAAGAAAAAAAGGCAGAAGACTCAAATCAACATTAGGATTCGGAAAGGAGACAAAATGAAAATGACAGAGGAATGTGAAATAATTAAAAGAGAATATGAAGATCAACTTAGTATTAATGAATTTGAAAATTATGTGAAATAGATGATTTTCTGGGAAAAAAACTATAACATTGGTCCAGGAAGGATCAGCGGCGGGCGCTGACCGGGGAGAGCGGCTGGATGCAGCGCCCTCCGCGACCCTGCGCGGCCAGGCACGTACCGTGTTCCGAGTCCGGAGTCAGGTACACAAGGGTCTCCCGGGGGAACACGCTAAAGCAGTCTTCTCCTGTCATGTCTAGCTGAAAAATACAAACAATCCGACGCACTGTGAGCTAGGCTGAGACGCAGCCACACTAGTTACCAGTCACCTAGTTTCTATCAGGCTTGGCTCTCTCTGCGTCCAGGGACCACATGTCTGACCACCGGTTCTCAGAAAGTGCTCGGCTGAGGAGGGGAGGTGCAAAGGCGCGGACATTGAACCCCGCCAAATGAGAGGGAAAGTAATGAAGCCCTAACAGACGCAGGGGCAGTGGACCCAGGACTACAGAGGAGGGGGGGCAACCAGAGGCAGCCTTCCAGTGAAGGCAACGCTGGCACTGGGTTTCTGAAGATGTGAGTCTCACACGTACAAAAGAAAGGAGCGCTCGGCGAGGAGGGAGTCTCCCACGAAAGGCATGACCGCAGCAGAGCAAGGGGCCGCGTGGCCCTGCGAGTGGGCACTGCTGGGGCACGTACAGGAACCCTCAAACACGGAGGGGGGAAAGTGAGGCTGGAAATGGCCGCACTGCAGCAGGGGCTGCGCGACAGCGGCAGCGACGGCGACCACCACTGCACAGGGCGTCTTCACACTCACCGCCTCCGCGGCGCTCCCTCGCGAGGGCCACACCGCCCCCTGCCGGCGACATGATGCGAACACACAAGGGCGTTTTCAGGGGCGTGTCTTAGGAACTGATCTGGATTCCTGCCTGTATTTCAATCACCACACTTAGGAGATCCAAGGGAAAGAGCTGAAAACTAACTTGGTGTTCTCTAAAATTCACTCTAAGTCCGTATTACTTCCATAAGGATTCTTTCTATTCCTCCGAAACTCACGTTCATAATTCAGTACTATAGAGAACAAGAAAGGAGTCACACACAGCGTTTCCCTGAAACATTCCTGCCACCTACAGTCGAGGAAACAAAATACAGTCCTAGATACTCTGCCCATGTGGTGGGAAGAAGAACAAAATTAAATATAAGAACTGATGAACAGGTCTTAATTCTTTTAGACTGTGATAATGAAAACACATAATTTATTTATATTATGTATAAAACATCAACATTGAAAATGTAAAAAAATCACCCCACAACCTACTTTTTTAGACGACAGTTCAAATATTATGAAAACGAGGCTTACCAGGTAACTAGAAAACCCGTCGTTCATCCTCAAACACTCCTCATACAGGGGGCTGTCTGTCGTGAACCCCGTGAGGCAGATCCAGAAGGGCCTGTCGGCTTTCTTGTTGGAACCATACAGCCTCCGGATCTGCCCGGCCAGCCTGCTTAGTTCCTTCAAAGAAACAGGAACAACTTAGGGTGGAAACATGCCCTCTTTGTAAATTCACTATCGACAAATGTTCCTCAGCAAGTTCACTGAGTGCGACTCCAGAAAACCTCATGAGCTAGAATGACCCCCTTTGCTCCGGGAGCGAGTACCTGAGTGTGTGAGCGGGTGCTCCGCCCCCTGGCATCGCACCTTAGGGATGAAAGCTGCGGTCTGGTATCAGCCCAGAGTCAGTGAACTACGGGAAAAACGGAGAATTCTCCCTCCTTTAGGACTGGTTGCTATATATCTAATATGATATCTGAAACTGTTAAGTTTTTATCTAAAGTCTTACCATGTGATGCTTACAATTAAAAAGAAGTTAGAATGTTATATATTTTTATATTCCATCAACTAAAGTTGGCACCTTCTCCCTAACTCCAGGAGACGCAGTAGTATGGGAAGTTTTAGCTTTCCTTTCTGATTCAGAGACCTCACAATCTGGACTGATTTGGTTCAGTAGAGGAAGAAAGGCTCTGAGTTCGATTGAATCTGGTATCTCAACACAGACAATAGAAAATCCTTGGCTGTTCTTTTCAGAGAGCTATAATTAGAGGTCTCATTCAGAACCGCAGATCTTCAGTTTTCCTAATTTCTCTGAAAAACAGGCAAGCCCTAGCACGGACAACCGCAGTGTTGGAAAATAGAAAGGTCTGTTTTGCAGTGTAAGGCCTAAAACGAAGGCCCGATCCCGTATGCTGCCTTGACATCTGGTGAAACTGGGGGGGCTCTGAATGGCCTAACCGCAAGCTCCTGTCCAATTCTGCTGCCACGGATAAGGTCCCCTCGCTAAGCAATCCTTTTTACCAAAGGGACGAGGTGTAGTTCCTGATTATCCCTGAGCAGTGGGTTTTAATTCCCTGCCAGCCCACAGCATTACTCCAACACTGCAATTGCAGCTTCCTGCACAAACCACGGGGCACCCCCCGCTCTTGACACGACAGAGCTTGCTCCCACAGTCCCTGGTTGTCCATTCTGTTCCCAAGTGTGGCCCCGGATGCCATGCAGTGTCGCCTTCCCCGGGGCTGAGTACGTGTGACCGTAAGCTGCTATCCATCTTATCTGTTCAGAGTTGCGTGCCAAGTGCTCGCATCCCTGAACCCGACCACTAACACATATGCCTCGCAGGAATCTCCCACAGCATGTAACCGGGCAAATTCCTCTCCCCAGCAGAGGGCCAAAGACTTCGTCTCTGGAGAACTGAAGTGAAAGGCTCCAGTTAGACCGGGGACACCACAAACACAGAGGCAAAGGGTTGATCTCAAAACAGAAGGTTAGGTAAAAATCTGCCAACTAAACCAAAGGATGTCTATTCTTTTGCTGATTCTTTACAAGAGCCACCTGGGAACTTGGCCACGTGCAGGAAACTAAACGCTTGCTAGTTTTACCACAGAGTCACGGGAGCTCTCTGTGACAGCTGCTCCCTTCCGGACTTCCCCTGCGTGAGCAGGAATTTGGAACCTGGTGGATGTTCTACCTTCTTCGACATGTGGTGGGTCATGCTCAAATCGATGCAGAGTCTTGGTCCTGAGTGTTTGGCTTCCAAAAGTTTCTCCTTGGTTAAGGATCTGAGAAAACGTTTGCTGTGCTGGGGGCAGATGCCTAGAATAGAAATATCAGGGGAAAAAAAAAAACCCTTAAGTGAGAAAACAGAGGAATAATACTGAGTAAGAAACACCTCTCCCCAGCCAGGTGAGCACCACTTGCACAGGAAGAGAAACTAGAAACTTGAAACTTGTATGAGGTGTGCATTCACCAGTCAGTTTAGGGACTGCAGAGGCACAGTGGCCACGGGCTCTGGGTCTAAATCTCGGTTCAGCGTGCTCGTTTATGGCTGTGTCATGTTACTTAATTTCTCTGAGCCTCAGTCGCTTCACCTACAAAACGGGGGTAGTAAAATACTTCGGGCAGTCCATGTAAAACACTCAGCCCTGAATAAATGTTAGCCGTCTGTGGGCATCAGCCCTTCTACATCTGAGCTTCCAAACACATGCCTACGCTAGATAGTTTATATTCCAAAGTGAGACTTCAATTTTTTTTTGATACTTTGATTTCCAACAAAATAGGACACTAGGTCTCACCTCCCAGGTGTTTGTTTTTATATAAGAACAATATTCCTCTTCTCCGAGGTACATGCAGATACCAGCTGGCTAAGAAGTAAATGTAATTACATCAGCAACCTGATTCATTGTCACCTGAAGTTTCTCCCCGGCTGGCTTTTCTTCTTTCCTTCTCCTGTTTTCTTTTGCTCTTCTTCGCTGCAACTATCTTTTCCCAGTGTCTCTGTTTTCTTTGGACATTTTTCTTAGGTTATCCAGAAAACAAAATTGTGTGAGAACTTTATAAGCACCAAAAAGGAAAACAAGTATTAGGAACAGTTACTTTTAAAAAAAAAAAAATTTAGTTATAAAGTTAGGAGAGAAAAAAAGACATTAGTCTTTTCCACAAAAATCGACTAGATTGTGTTTAGGGGAAGCAGAGCCCCCAGAAAGGACATGTGACGTGCTGGGCCTAAAGCCAAGTTTACATTTTCTGACCCTCCTGAGGTGCATCAAAAATTCTTCTTGAACTTTATTTACCTTTCTTATGACACAAGTGAAAGGGAAGCCCTAAACCACTTAGTAAGTAAGAAATTCAACCCTTGGAATACACCAAAGTCTTCCCAGTCTTTCTGTTACCAGGATCTGCCCTCAGGACAGGGCCTCTGGGTCCTCCCATGCTCTCAAACCCCGCGGCTGCCCCCCCCCCACGGCACTCACCGAGCACCACACCGCGCTGTCTGCGGGCTGGGTCTCTTTCTCCTGATGCTCACATTCCACATCAATCTGTAGAAGCTGGAAGCTTTCAGAGATGCCATCCTCGCCTGTGTCCTCGAGGACTTGTCGCTCCTGCAGCATGTGTGACTCTGTTTTCTGAGCACTCCCTTCCCATCTCCGGTCCATGTGCTTAGTCTTCTTTCCTTCTCACCCAGGTTAGGAAAAGGCACACTGGTGGGAGACATTACATTAGTTCACTCACAGAGGTATTCTCCGGTATCCGGGTGACACAGAGTGCTACTATGTTACTGAAGAAGCGTGTAAACACTGGCACAGGCTTGTCTTCCAGAGAAATGAGTCAGCACAGAGACATGCCAGCAGCCAGGGAGCCGAGCCCACTTCTCAGAAGACAAGCTCAATCCCTGCCCCCTCCAAGGACCCCTCGATGGATTCACTGCTGCAGTGGCACAGAAACCCAAGTTATTTATGGTGTTCTTTGAAATCCATTCACGAGTTGAAGGCGGGACAGAAACAGCAAAAGCCACCTCCCTTATATTTCAGTTTATTTTCAAACTGAATATGCACTGAGCACCTACCACACGCAAGGTCCTCTACCAGAAACACCCTTGGGAGATGACGAGTGAGTCAAAAGCTATGGCAAAGAGGGGCCCCAAACCAACCACGAATTCTTCTAGGTTGCTGGTGATGTAACAAAATTGGTGTTTCCAAACTATCTATCTATTCCCTCCTTGAACTCAATTAAGTGTCCCAGCAGCAGGAAGCCACAGTCACCAGTGAGAACCTTTGATATCCCCCAGAAGTGTGGGGGTAGAAAACTACAGAGAGCCACCGTCAGAGCACACTTAACGAACGTCACAATTTCAAAGTGGTATTCGAACTCCCTGAGAAAGACACGGGCAAAAAAACGCTCCAGCCTACAGTTGTCACAAAGAATCGTACGACCACGGCGCACGGCTGCTGCTCTGGGTCCAGCGTGCTACCTCCACTTAGAAAAAGTGTATCTGTGGGAAAGTGAATCTCCGCAACATAATCCACACGGTCAAAGATCTGTTTATGAGGAAAGTAACGATCCTCATTCTGACCCCTCCCACCTCCAGCGGCAACCCTCGTTAACCAGGCTTTGTTAGTTCTGGTGATTAGGCCCTTAATCTGAAATCATATATTTACACCATTATTACTTCTTGATTCATCAACTTTGAATTTTATCAACTCCCAATGAAACTCACTAGAATTCAAGTCACTTAAATTAACCCCTTTTATTGTTTATGTTTCTGTTAGTTATCTTGGCCTTTAATTTTCTTCCAAGATATAATTTATTTACAGTAAAATGCAAAGATTTTTAAAATTTGGAATTTGTATTCATTTTCCTGCCTAGGCTAGGTTTACTTTTGCTTAGAAATCTCTTCTTTAATATTAAGTACAAATTTTGATGTATGTATTTATGCCATTGACTGTGTCACTGAGTTAATGACATACACAAAATGAAATAGTGTCCCTAGTATTTCTAAAGAAACGAGAAAAATACCAAGCTATCCTTAAACATTTTGGAAGCTCTGCACTGTTCACATGTGAACAGTGGTGTTAGTTACACATTTCTTTTTAAGTGAAAGATACCCCAGCCCCTCTTGTAACAGTTTCCTCAGATGACGGAACAAACCGTTATGCCAACCAGCAGTGTTTTCTTTGTTTTCCTGTATTTAGACATCCAGAAAAAGAAAAAATGGAAACTTTAAGATGGGTCCAATACCTAACAACCTCATTTTAATAGGGGAAGAAAAGAAACAAATTTGTGAAATGAATGCTAGTTTCTTAACAGCCACGTGCTCTCTTCCTCCTCCGAGCTCTATGGCATTTTGCATTCTTATTTATGTTTATCAGTAAATACTCATTGAGACCCTCCTCTGTGCCAAGCCTTTCGGGGGATGACTAGGAAGCAATGAATGTACATGTTCTCATTGGAGGAGGTCTGGCTGAGGAGAAAGGGGAGGTAGGGTTGAAGTAGTTGGGGTGGGGGTGATGCAGTTTTGTCTGTTTTAAAATCTGGAAGGTTAATGCTCATCTTTTCTCTCCTACCAACCTGAATTCCTTTTCAGGTGGGACTGCATAACTACATCTACCTAAACAGCGAACAGTTCAAAGACTCTTGCAAACAGCAGTGTTTAAATCAATGTTTATTGAATAAACTGAATTTTACCACCAGTGCCCCCAATCCCTCCTTTCCTATTCCATTCTTTGTATCTCTGGCCTCTCCAAATTCCTATAGTCCCTGAGAATGTTTTTTTAGACCACAAATTTGGGATATAGTGATTTTGACAATCACATGAAGCAACGCCAACCACTACCAGAAGAGTCTGTAATAGAGCAGATTGGGCATTCATGGGGATAGGGACTATGTCTTTTTCTTCCTTATGCCTTCAGTGGCTAGCACAGGCCTGACACAGAATGGAAAGCTCAGGGAATACTGAGTCGAAGCTTACCGTCTGCTCAGAAAGCAAAGGTGAAGCAGGGCATCACAGAAGTACAGCTCTATCAATCCACGTAAGACATTATTTATGCCCACATTTAGCATTTCATTTCTTTATTTAAAAATGTTTTCTGAGTCTCCATTATAAGTCCAGTGTCTGGTACTGGGATTACTCAGTTAGCTAATCATTGAACAAATAGTTACTAAGCACCTGACATAACAGCACACCCTGAGGATTTGGGGATGATGCTCATTCTGTCTTCATGGGGCTGCAATGATCTGACTCAGCCTTTTATGGCAGCAGATCTGCCTGTTTCCCCACCGGATTACAAACTTCCAGGGAAGAATTCACATGCACATCCCTGCACTCAGTACTGAGCCTCGCAGAATAAAAGCATCCTAAATGATTGAAACCGTGTCACTCCTGTGCTCAGAACCATGCTGGATTCTCCATTTCACTTACAGTAAACAGCCAAATTCCTTATGATGGCCTGTACTTATCAGCAAGGTCTACATCCCCCATCTACTGTCCTCTGCCGTCTGATCTACTTGCTGTTCCTCAAACATACCAAGGGTGTTCCCACCTCAGGGCCTTTGCACTTGCTAGTCTATCTACCTCCAACACTCTTCCCCCTACATAATTATATAACTGCATTTCTCGCTTCATTCATATTATCACTATCCAAAGTGGCATGTATTTTACTTAGCTTTTGTGGGAACTTCCTCATTCTCATAAGGTAACCAAGTATTCTGTTTGCTTTGTTCACTACTGTATCCTCCATGGCTAGAAAGGGGCTTGGTACGTAACGGAAGCTCAGTAAATACTAGAGAATTAACAAATGCCCACATTACCCTCATCTGACCCAAGTCCCACCTGATGGGCATATCCCCGGGGGCCTAGTGAAGGACCAATCTCTGTTTGCATTCTCCTTCCATTCTAAATTTTAGTCCACGGAAGCTGGCTCCACGTCTCAGGCACCTTCGGCAATGGAACACCTAGACCCCAGTCCCGAAAGTACCCCGTCTGTGGGTCTCACCTGGCCCACAGGCTGCAAGTGAGAAAGGGGGGCAGGAAGGGAAAGCACCAAGGTGTGGGACGCCGGGCCACACAACTGTTAAATGCTGTTTTGCGGGTGTCTTCCCCAGCAAGCCACAGGAGTGCCAAGCCAGACCCCCAGACCCCAACCCGCCCCGCAACGAGCCCGGTACACACCTGGTCAAATCAAGCGTCCGCAACTCACACAAGGCCCTGCCTCCTGATCCACTTCCGGTTCCTTCCCCCTTCCGAATGGCATTCTGGGAATTGTAGTTTCTGGCCCGGCGGCTCGGTGTTCAGGGGTCAGGGGCGAGGGTTTCCTTTCCAAGCAGCACTCAGGCACTGTGTTGCCATACTTCTCTAAGCTTGTTTCCCTGAGTGGTTCATGGGATTACAATTCCAGCAGCTTGACGATCTACAGGGCTGCTGCAGATGCCCAGGGCTTTAATGGCTATCGAGGACAGGACATTGTGAAATTGGGCTGAAACGAGACTTAGAACAACCTCTCATCTCTCAGCCTGGGGGCCTTGCCCTCCGCTGCATTTCCCCACAACCAGTAAGGCCCACGAGCCGACTCAGCCCTTCCCTGTGCACACGTTCCCGCTCACCCTCCTGGCTGTCCACCGTTCAGGCTCACAGCAGAGATGCCCGGGCCTGGTCAGGTAAGGAGTGAGGCTAGCCTCTGGCCACTCTGTCTTCGCCATCTCTCCTCACTTATCAATGGGGAAACTGAGGCTCAGAGACCTGAAGTGATTTGCCCAACCCTTGTCCTGATAAAAACTATCACCCATTTTTGCCTTTATTCCTCCAGTCCTAGCCTGTCAGCCTTTCAGAGAGAGACCCTACCATGAATGAGCCCAAAATGCCTCCCACCCAAGAAACCACAGCCCCGTTGGAACCCTCCTTGGCCCCACACTGTTGCCTCCTCTGGACTTTTCTTTCCACAGCAGCTCCCACCCCACTCCCAAGCCATGTTCCAATCCATTCTTTCTTTATCTGATACTAGAGCAATTTTTACATGCAAAAACTAAACATTGTCCCCTGCTCCCCCCAAGAAGGCTTTTTCTAAAACTCAGCTCTATTATCTCTTTTTTGTTCAGAAGCTCGTCCTGGTTTCCCACTCAGCAGGGCTTGCAAAGTGGTTCGCATGGTCTTCAGGGACTCCCACCACACCTACCAGTCCCCCCCCCCCCCCCCCCCCCCCCCCCCCCCCCCCCCCCCCCCCCCCCCCCCCCCCCCCCCCCCCCCCCCCCCGCCCGCCGCGGCCACCATTTGCAAACCCCTCAGTGGCTTCCTGCCATACTTGGATGTAAAATCTTCCCAAGGCCTTGCACAGCTTGGTTCCTGGCTGCTCCTCCAACCTCTTCTGTCATTCTTCCTCCAGCTTGGTCTGTTCCATTCGTACCTGTGTCTTTGAAAGGCTCCAAGCACACCTAAGACTTTTGCAGATACTGTTCCCTTTCCTCTCACTTTCTCCATGGCTGGCTCCTACTTAACCTTTCAGCTTCAGCTTCACCATTCTTTCTTCAGAGAGGCTTTTACTGATCACCCGAGGTAAGACTAGCTCATCTCACCCCATCTTGGCACTCTCCTCATTTTTTTTATATCATCTATCAGTTAGTCATCTTTTTATGTGTGTGTGTGTGTGTCTTTCCTACTAGTTATAAGTTCCTTGAGGGGAACCATCTATCATGTTGATGGTTGTATTCCCAGTGCCACTACAGAGTAAATATCTGTTGACAAAGAAATGAGTGATTTTTCTTCTTTCTTCACACACCCAAAACTTACCTTCCTATCTATCAAATCTAGGACCTGATGCACAGTAGCTACTCAAAAATACTTCTTGACAAACTAGTTCTAATGTTGCCTCCTACAGGAAGCCTTCTCTGATCACTATTCTGCCCCCACCCAACAATGACTTCTTTGCGCTCTCATACACTCTCTCTGTTCTCTTTGGTGGCCCTGAATACACCGTGCCTTATGCTGTAGGTCTCTGTCTCTACATGTCCCCTTATCTCTTGGACCAAGAATACTTGAAAACAGATTCTCACCCAATTATTTACATCCATAATCATGCATCAGGAATCACCTGGCATGAGTGTACCATAAATGCTCGTACAAAGAAATGAATCAGCCAATATGATGGCGGATGGGAAAAGCAAGGAGAGATGTAAATGTCCAGGAGTTTCTTAGTCATTCGACAAGTAACTCTCGCATGGTGGAGTGGGCAGTCCTTCTCTGCCTGTCTCATGTGGGGGCTGTGTATCTCGGAGAAAGTGCCAAACAGGATAACTGCCCCTGCACTTTAGAGTCTCCACAAGCAATGAGGGGTTTCCCAGGGCTCCTGGGGCTTAGTAGTCCTCGTGGAAACTGTAGAGCAAAATAGCAGCTTCATACTGTAGCAACCCAAGGAAGTTCATGGATTTGAGGGGAGAGGAAGCAAAGGAACAAGGAAACACACATTTGAGTGCTTGTGCTGGAGGCTTCACAGTCTTCTTCCTGCCTTCTGTAATTGTTTGCTTCTCACAATAATGCTGAGTGTATATTATATAACAAACCCTACTTCCGGGTGTTATGTTGGTAAGAAAGTGTGCGCAGGGCATCTGGCACACCGTAGGCCCTCACTAGAGGAAGACTAGTATTTCCTTTTGTCAGATGGGGGACCTGAGACCCAAACGAGTGCCCATAACAACACTGCCAGGGTTCAAGCCCTAACTGAGTTGAAGTCCTGAGCTCCTTTCCTAAACCTGTAAACATGGAGATTGTGTTCATGGAAACAAGTCATGTAGCTCTTCACAGCCTTCTGCCACTACGAGCATTCAGGTCCTTTTTAACATCATACAGTTTTCATTATTTCAGTGTCCTATTTTTCCTATTTTTCACTGTCGTAAAATCGCTTCAAATCTGTGTTCAAGAGCCTTGCTTAAATTTTATTCAAAGTATTCTGTGACAAGAAACAGACCTCTAAGAAAATAAATCTTTTCCTGGCACAAGTACTGGTTAACTGTTTACTAGTTAACAAGTAAATGGTAACAGGAAATGGGAAGGATATTTTTGTCTTCTCCCAAGGGATTGCTTTCCCTCTGATTGGCGCATGTTTGGGTATGTGACAAAACACCTTCATCTCTGCTCCTGCTTTTGCTGGGTGAAGGAGAGGAGTGAGGGAGCCCTAGAGGAGAGGCAGCACTGAGCTCACAACCAATCAGGAGCACCAGAGGGGCAAAGGGACCCCTCGAACGGACTCTAATAGTCTAAGGTGAGTGCCTAAACCACTTTTGGCCTGGACGGAGAAGCCAGGGCAAGAAAAGTATCCCAAGCGTAGTTTGAAATTGCTTTTCCTGGAGTCTGAAAACAAAATGCTGGGAAGAATTTCAGACTGGAAGAGGCAACCATAAAGCTGGGGGTTACTACTTACTGCGTATTTACTAGATTATTTACTAGATTTCTACCCTACAGAGCAGGCACTATTAATGTCCCCAATTTACAGAAGAGAGAACCAAAAGCACTTCTAGGTTAAATAGCTTGTCCAAGGTCTCACTAAGATTACCTGGGGATTAACTGGCTCAACTGGGCTTAGTGAGAAAAGTTCTAAATATATTTATTTTGTGCTAATATTATCCTTAAAAAGACAAATGCAATTAAGAGCTTTCATCTTTGCCTTTAACTATTTAAAACAAATACGGTGCAAGATTTAGGGGTGCAGGCAACTTCAGGTGAAGCACAGAGCTCACCTGTAGAGTGTAGCCATGTGCCTGAGGACCTTACTGCCACCTAGTGGCAACCTATGCTTATCGCAGCAAGGAGGCCAAGATCACGAGGCCTCGGGTCCAGGTGCTTCAAGCCGAAACTTGCAAAGGTAGAAATCTATCAGATATCATATGTATTCACTTCTATTTGCTAAAGTTATTGCCAAATAAGTGTGGCATGAGGAGATAGTGCTTTTTGGTGACCTTCCTCTCTCATCCCTGCCTTCTTGGGACAGTTTGTGACCTCTTGCTTCCACACCCTGAGTACACTTTTTAGGATACACACTTTACTGATGCTGAACTACTTATCTGTATCCCCAAAGGATCTGTGAGCCTCCTTACTGTGGAAGGAACTTGTCTTATTTGTCTAAAATTATCCTAAGCTCCTAGCTGGTGGCCTGGCCCAGAGGAAGTATTCAGAGAATGTAGGGGATGGGAGTGAATGCTTTGACCCAGCCTTATCACCACTCTGTCTGATTCAGGCCAAGATTAAGCAGCAATTTATTTAAGTACTCTAAATAGTAAACATTTGAGAGGGTGGGTGGAGGAAAGAAAGAGGCTCCTCAGGGAAGTGTCCAGGGCAGGGCAGAGGGCCCGGGCAGCCGGCCTGCTCACAGGGCAGTGGATGCTCGGAACTTCTGGGTCAAACAGAACACAGCGGCCGTGAGGGCTGTGCACTGACGGGCCAGAAGTTTCACGCTCAGGTCGTGGTAGCCTCTCTCACAGGTCAGCTTGGCGGCCTCCACAAACTGTTGGTAGGTGTACACCACGTCCCTCAGGTTCCCCGCTGCTTCCCGGTGCCGGGCGGAGCAGCGGCTGCAGTCTGTGAACTGGATGCACAGGCCAGCCAGCTGCACCAGGTACTGGAAGGTGTTGTGCACGGCGCCCTGCATCTCTTCGGGGCTCTGGTCCATTCTGATCACATGCTGACAGCTGGACAGCAGCCTCTGGGAGCCCATGCAGAGGTGGCTCCGGCTTTCAGAAAAGTGCCAAGTACACTTCTCCGGGGGGTGTTTGTTCCCATTCCCCCAGGAAGCTTCTAAAATGTCTTGTAATTCCTGCAAGCTCTCTGCCAGTAGGATGAAGCCCTCGGGGGTGCTGGCAGGGGCCGCTTTCAGCTGCCTCAGAGCCCTGGAGCAGTACTCGGGCCAGATACGGCTGTTCCTGGACAGGGGCTCGGAGCTGCAGCTGTGGGCCCGGGTGGGTCTCCAGGGCAGGGCCAGCCGGCTTCCTGCAGAGGGCGGTGAGGTGAGAGGGACCGTGGGGTGTGCCTCCAGGTCCCGGTCTTCTTCCTCTGTCTCTGTCTGCAGGCCACGGAAGCATGTGACATAGGAGAGCTGGCAGCTGCACTGCTCCATCCCAACCCTGGGGGCCACTGTCTCATTCACTCCCGCAAACCCTAAAGGTGCGGCCATCCTGAGACTGGCAGAAACTTTAGGATGGCTTTCTGAGGAAAAGCACGAGAAGGACTTCTCAGCAGGGGGGCAAATGCTAGGGCTTTTGTCTTTGCTTTCTGACGGTGGACATTGGTTTGAATCTTCTAAGTGGGGCCCCTCTTGGGGGCAGGGTAGGAGGCTTAGCAGAGAAGGCCCCGGGTTAAAACCGACCTGCTGAGGAGTATCCTGGGGGGCTGTGTCTTCCCCTATCACATGGCTAAGTGGCTCTGCTTTGACCCCCTCCAGAGGGAAGGCTGACGGAATGGTCTGGTTCTCAAGCAAGAAGTCTGGATCCAAATCTAGCTCCGCCAATAGTTTTTGTGCTTGGGCCTGGCAGGCGTGGCTGGGGGTTTCTCTGCTTTGTCCTTGGAGTTCCAGAGGGGAGTGTGGTGGGGCCGGCTCAGTCCCTGTTACAGGGGTGTCCAAGGAGAGGGAGGCTATCGTTCCTCCATCAGGAGCACTGACACCTGTAGTCTGTGGGACCGCATTTGACGCATCACCCTTAGCGTCACCCGAATCCTTTCCAGATTCATCATGAAGTAAGTTGGTGCTGTTTTTGTCTGTAGCTAACTCATCGTGTTCCGAAGATAGCTGTCCTTGTTGCTCCTCCTTTGTGGGGAAAGAAGCCATCTTCTCTCCTGAACTTACTTCACATTCACCCCTTCCAGGCCCATCGTGAGGAGACAACGAAAGCTCTGTGCGTGCGAGGGCAGTTTCTTGCCTGTGATTTGTAAACAAAGATCCCAATCCTGTTTCCAGTGGGACTCCCCCCAGCTGTACTGTGTTTGCCTGGGAGACGTTCTGTGGCCCTGGGCTGATGGTTGGGCAGCCGGGGTCTGGGCTCGGGGCAGCCCTGGAAGGGGAGGAGGTGCTGTCCTCAGGCTCTGTGGGGAGTTCCTTGGGGGCACTGCCCTCTGAGTCTTCCAATGCAGACACCGCATGGGAAGGCTCTGCCTGAGCAGTGTCTGAGCCAGATGAACCTGGGTTGGGACAGTTCGGAGCGCTGGCCGGGGAACCGGCAACGGTGGCAGTCACAGGGGCACCCCCAGGATTCTCTTTATGATTGGGGTCAATCCGGAGGCGAATGGCGGAAATAGAAGACACTCGAGAGTCGATGACCGATTTGGTTTCCATGGTCTCGGGCTCCATCTCCATGACCCGGGAGGCTGGGTTTTTGCTCTTGGCATCCCCCAAAGGAGCCAGCAGCCCCAGGGCCTTGGTCTCCAGGAGGCCGGGCTCACCCTGCACGTCCTGCAGAGAGGACACGGTTGGGGAGGGTGCACCAAGGGTCAGGTAGGGCTCCCTATTGTAGTAGCACACGTCGTCCACGTCCTCCAGGGAGGCCGATGGCACCAGGGGAAAGGACACCTGACAGGTGTAGTCAGTCTGTAGGAAAGACCTCCTCTTTCTCAGCGTCTTGGCGTACTTTTTCACCCCTCCCCTTCTGCTCGGCTCTCTTGCATCGGGTCCGGTTTTCAGGCTGTCCTCGGGGCTGCAGGTGCTAGCCTTATTCTGCATGCTTGTGGCACTGGCTTCCGCAGCAGAAGCAGCTCTGGGCCCTGAGAATCAAAAAAGGAAAAAAATATATAAAAAGCAGGAAAACAAAGAGGCTCGCAGAGCCTGGGCTAAGGACTCTGGATTGCCTGGGTTCAAATCCTGCCCTGGCTATGTAACCTGGGGCACGTTAAATCTTGATCGCCTTCACTTCCTCGTCTGAATGTTGGGGATGATAATTGTGGTAGGCACTTTTTGAGCCTTGGTTGCCCCAAATCTGTTTCATTCTCTTTTGGTCACAGTGCTTCAGCTTCCTTTTGGGGACTGACCTCTGCCCAGCGGTTGCAGCCTGCTGGAACTGTCAACCACGGGGTCCTGCCCACACCAACTAAGTGGTCAGATGTACGGCCCGGAGGGTCAGCTACACATTTCCTACGATTTTAAACTCAAACACACTGATTTTTTTTTAAGGGCTCATTTTTAACAGCCACAGTATCCTGACAATAGGACGAGGAATCTTGCTGCCCAGCCTCCTGGTCTGGCTGCTGCATGTGTCTGAAGAAGGTCCTTGCCCTTGCTGGTGGTTTTCTAAGCTATCTTACATTCGTTTCTTTGTGCTACATCAGCCTAAGTCATTCAGCACTGACAGTACCAAGCAGCATCGCCATGCGTGCAAATGAATTAGTGCGGATCAGGTGCCTGGCACAAGGCCTGTGCCTGATGTACGTTCACTAAAGGGAGCTGTTACTGTCATCATTGTCACCGTCACCACATGTGTCAGGGTTCTGGAGGAGCTTGTTTTGGACAAAAAGTGGCCATGACTCTGAGACGCAGGCATGAGGGGTTCTGTGCGTACCAGGGTGGATCTTTCTAAGCAGAGAAGTGCTCTTGCGAAGAAGTCCTGGGAATCAGCCCAAGGAATGAGGCTCACAGGTCAGCAGCACCTGAGAGTCAGAGGGCTCTCCTGCCCAGCCAGGGTTCCCAACCTGGCTGCACCTTGTTAAAAACTGTCCAAGACTGCTTCTCGGACCTCTTAAATCAGGATCTCGGAGGCTGGGAACTAAGAATCTATAATATTTAAACCAGGTCCCTTGGGCAATGTTGATGCCCAGTCATGTTTTGGAGCTGCTACCTTAGGTCACCCACAGCCACGGACCGAGGGTGTTTCTGAGGCGTGAAGAGGGACAGGCTCCCACAGTGAGCTGGGCCAGGAGTCCCAGTCCTGGCCTGTCTCCCCAGGACCACCCTGGCTCTCTATAGAAAAGGGAGTGTCCACCCCACCAAGACTCTCCACTCCCCAGAAGGGACCCAGCACCCATCCCAAGGAGAAAGCTTTCTCAAGTGAGATAGATTTGCCGTACCTTTCTGCCACAGAAATGTATTTGTGTTGTTGGCAGCAGCCTCCCCCATCACCGTTACCATTATGGGAACCCTCTCCAAAGAAGGAGGAGATTGTAGCCAGTAAGGCATAGAGAACACCTGCTCTTATACCCTAGAGGTGGCAGTCGAGCTAACAAGTATGAAAATGCCTCTGACAGTTTTTAAAAAGTGCGATCAATAAAGCGCAGTTCCATCAAGAATGAGGGGGTTAACAGCCAGAGACAGACACTGTGCAGGCACCGCCGATAGACGGCATCACAGCAAGTGCGCTCGCTGTCCCTGCCTGCCTGCAACACTGGGAGGTGCGTTTGCCAGGAAGTTGCTCTTCACAGGAGCACCGGACTCCGGGGCGCGATCTCCGGCAACCTGCATGCCCTCTGAACGGAGGGTTTTCTGTGCTGTGACACGCATAGAATTATGCTTTGCCGTGTGTGACAGTTCCTGCAGTTGATACTGTGTGAAACCTGGGAGGGTGTGGTCTTTGGGTGTTCTCAGGGGCCAAGGTAATTTTGAGGTTAGGGACCCAGCTTGGCATGGGGAGTTTTTCCTGGGCCTCTGCTCTTTAACTTTAGAAACATTCATCTGCATCTCTATGTCCTGCTAAAGACGACAGTCTCACTTTATCTTACTATACTCCACAAAGGTTCTAAATGTGAGGGGTTTACTCAGATTGCAGTAGACCATTGGCTGTTAATATATTTAAATAAAATGGCCTACCAACTAAAAACAAACAAAAAAAAAAAGAAAAGAAAAGAAAAGAAAAGGGGAGTGTCCATTGTGGACCCACATGCCTACCTGGAGGAAGGCCTTGACTGATGGGCTGTCTTGTCCCCATCTTTCCCCCAGCACAAAGGTGAGCCCAGCAGGGCAAGGCTGGGGGCACAGATGGCAGTTGGTTGGGTTCTTAGGGGAGCAGTGCACAAGCTAGCCCTAGGTTTCTCCTTTCCCTAGGGGCATAGTCAATTAACAAACTCAGGGTAGACGGTGGGGAGTTCATTCATTCACTTAGCAACAACTGCCAGGCACTATGGGGACACAGAGATGAGTGAGAGATACATCGCTCCTGTGGTCAGAGGAGTCCAGTGAGAAACAGAGACACCAACACAAGATCACACAAATAAATACATACTTAGAGGCTGTGCTAAGTGCCAGGCAGGAAGCACCCAGGGTGCCGCAGGAAGATGTGACAGGGATGGGGAGACCTGCCCTATTCTTGGTGGCCTGGTTAAAGTTTCTGGAAGATGTGAATTTCCAGGTGGGGCCTGATAGAAGGGCAGGCATCAGCAGCCAGAGATCGGGGCAAGGAGGGTTTCAGGCAGAAAGAGCTGCATTCGCAGAGGCCGGGGCTGGGAAAGGGCCTGGCACTTTTGAAGAATGGCAAGGAGGTCTGTGTGGCAGGCGTGCAGAGAGCCAGCTCAGGAGGGGAGGGACAGGCAGAGGCCACATCACACAGGGTCCCCAAGGGCCTCCAGCACTGCTAAGGAGCTGGTCTGTTTCCCATGAGCAATGGGAAACTGCTGCAGGGCAGGAGCGACTGCTGAAAAGGGCTGAAAGAGAACTACCAGAGCTGCAGTGTGCATGTGTGTGTGTGTGTGTGTGTGAGAGAGAGAGAGAGAGAGAGAGAGAGAATGTCCTGGAAGGCTTTCAGGTTTGCAGTTAGCTGGGACATCATTCTGCATGGAAAGACTCCCACACTCCATGTGGAGGGAGGCAAGAGGAACCTGAGACATGACCAACAGATTTGCCCTGCCTTCCTAGTCAGAGTCCCTTATGGGGCCACCAATGGCCCATCAGGCAGGTTCTTCTTGCTTTGAGGCCTCATTTTATGTAGCTTCAGGGTCAATAATGACACAGCTACTTCCTTCTGCTGGGCACTCCTGTCAAACCCTTTTCTTTCTATGTAAATTCTATCTCATCAATCTCAGCCCTTTCCCTACCTCTTCTGGGGAGCCTTCCCTGATTTCCACTGTTGCATGAACGCCTCCCATCCCTGCTTGCCCACAGTTCTCTGGACCTCCCTTGTAGCTCTGACTTGAAGCCATGATGCTTATAATTTAGTCCACTGAGCCCAGGGCAGCCTCCTCAGGGGAGGACCATGGCCCTGCTTGACTCACGTGTCTTCCCCACAAGTTTGGTCCCTGTCTGCCAAGTCTGCAGACCTGCTGGGGAGGGCTCACCTGAGAGGGTGTCTGGGGGTGTGAGCTTGTCAGCTGCATCATAGTATTCCTCATCCGAGCTGCCATCCTCACAGGCAGGGGCCAGGGCTTCCAGCGTGGAGCGGGGCTGGGTCTCAGTCCAGCCTGGCTGGCCCTGCCGGGAAGCTGCGCTGTCTGAGCTGTCGCTCAGGTAACTGGCCGGGGAGACACTGGAGCACAGGCTGTAGTAGTCACCATGGCTGCCCTCATACAGCCTGGGGTCCAGCCTGACAGCGCACAGCTCTGGTCCCCAGCTGAATGTCCCAGGAGTGGGACTCTCAGAAAGCTCCATCTTCTGGGACTGAGGGTTGGCTCGTTGGGCCAGGTCCAGGAGACAGAGTAAGCCACTGGTTTCAGTCCTGCCCCTCTCCTCCTGGCTGTCAGCATCCACACTCTCTGGGAAGCCGGGTGAGCTAAAGTGGAAGAAGCTGGACCTGCTGGAGGAGCAGGCATCCAAGTCATCCTCCTCCAGGGCATCCATGGACTCGCTTGAGCCACTGGTCCTGCAGCCCCGGCTCTCAGTGTTGGCCGAGTCAGACGCCTCGGACTCAGCACTGTCCGTCGTGCTGCTGGTCCCGCAGGTGCTCGGGCATCTCCTGGCCATGTTGGGCATGGGGTTGCCCCCTGGAGGCTGCTCCTCTTGTATGAGTGGTCTGCAGGGGCCCAGCTTTGGCAGGCAGCGGTCAGACAGAGGCTCCAGCATGCAGTCCAGTTCGGAGGACTCCTCCGAGTCGCTGCATGCCCTGGACTCATAGCCTGCAACACAGGGCACACTGAGGGTTACAAAATGGCCTTTGGGGACTGGCAGGTGCCTACGTATCCTCCTGCCACTATGCTGCTGGCCTTCTTGCAGATTAGAAAACTGAGGCACAGGAGGGTGACTGGCCCAGATCACGCTGCAGTGACTGACACAGGTTCCAGGGGACTCCAAACTGCAAGCTCTCCACCAGCATCAGGCCTCCTTCCCCACATCTGTCTGGACCACCTAACAGAGGCAGGACCTCCTCCATCCCTACTTCCATGGAGAACTACCTGTTCCCAGAAACACGGTGGGTATTTTTGTAACTGGATTTCACTTTGCTTTGGGTGGTATCACCCATGTTTCCTAAACCCCTCACCAAATCGCAGCCCTGTCCTGTCTGGGATCAAAACCAAATGGGGAATCATTTTAAAATACAAAACAGCTCCTTGACCCTACCTCTGATGTACTGAGTCAAATATCTAGGTGGTGGGGCCTGAGGATCTGTATTTTAGCACCTGTAAGGGAGATCCGGAGGCTCCCAGGCTGGCACCATTCCGAAGCCTGGTCTCGGGGGCCCACTGGTTCTGATGGTACTTAGGAAGGATCCATGGAGAGAGGGCTGGGAGCACTGAGCCTGGTCTCCAGTCTCTCCTCTGCCTTAAGCCTGCAAGGTGATCTTCCTAAAAACTTCTTTCTGATCCTCATCACAGTCTGCTTAAACCCTCTGCTGGCCCCCCCTGCCCACAGGGGAGAACCTAAGTTCTCCTAAGGCCTCCCAAGACGGCCCCGACCCCTCCTTCACAGCCTGGTCGCTGCCGCGGCCTTCCCATGCTCCAGCCACTACAGAGAGCTTCTCTCTGCCCTTGCCCTTGACCTTCGTGTCATGCCTCCACGTCGTCCCCTCTGCTTCCCACTATCTCTCCTCCCTTCTTTGTCTGGCCTCCTCCAGCACGTTCTTCAAGATCTGTTTCAAATGCCCTCCCACTCTGAGCATCCCCTCTGACCACCGCCGCCTGCCCTGGCAGGAGCAGCCCCTCCTGCCATCAGGCCTCCCCAGCAGCACCGCTCCCCCTCTGCCCGCCTACCTGATGGGGCCTGGAGGTGTCACCCCTTGTTCATCAATCGTGTTAAAGACAGGCTTAACAAATGTGCAACACGCATCACTGCCTAATTACCTTACTTTACCTTACTATCATCGAAGCTCTTGAGATTACTTATGTCTGTTTTGTCCACGTAGAGTAAATACCACAGAATGATACGTAATGAGCATCTCTCCCCTTCTCCACACTCAGCCATAGCACATTGGTAGCTTGAAATTAGCCACGGCCGGAGTGTTTGTACCATGAAAACAGACAATTGCTTCTAATCAAGTTATGGTTTTTATTTATTTAATTTTGCCTTTTTCTTCCCCCTCGGCACAGATAGTTGTTAAAGATTTATCAGAAAACCACAGGGGAAAGGCGATGTCAGCAGTGCTGAGGTGAAAGCCTGATGGAAACTGGGAGCTGGCCTGGAAAACCGTTCACCTCGGCTGGCCTCCGCTACTCCGGTCCTCGTGTGATAGGCTTTCCAGTCCTTTCTACATATTTAGAGGTACCCTCTTCTTCTAAATAAGTAAGGTTGAGAATGTCTGTTATAATTCAAGAGAATACAAAAGAGTACATAGGCATGGAATGAGAAACTAGGTCATCTGTACTTTTTTAAAAATGGATGTGAGAGGGAGAGAGGAAGGGGCGGGAGAGAGAAAGAGAGAGAGAAACATTAATTTGGTGTTCCACTTCCTTATGCATTCCTTGGTTGCTTCTCCTATGTGCCCTGACCAGGGATCAAACCCACAACCTTGGCGTACGGGGACAAAACTTGAACCAACTGAGTTACCTGGCCAGGGTTTGTCATCTGTACTGAACAAAACTGAGATCTTTTTTTGCTGGCAAATAAAGACAAAATACAATGGATCTTAGAGATGATTCTAGGAAATTCAACAGGGAATCAGAGACGGTCTGTGGTTTTAGGGACTCTCAGGTACTGAGAAAGCTTCTCTATTTAGGATTTTGGAAGGAACAACTGTTTACCAGGAAATAAGTAGAGAAATGGCTCTCTTCGACTTCACCGGAAGTCTGGGCTCCACTCAATCCACCACCTCCCTTCAGGCTGCCCTTACCCACAAGGTGGTGAAATGGGCCCGTCCTGGCCGTGGCAAACCTCAGTGCCTCACCTTCTTCAGCAGATACACGGTGCACCTGTTGTTTGTTTGCTGGCCAGAGGAAAACGGAGTTAACTGGGTCAACGAACAGCCTGTAGTACCCAGCGATCAGGCAGGCGAGGTCTTTTGCACTGTTGGATTCCAGCAGCAAAGTCAGAACCTTTGAAGGTAAAAGAGAGCTTAAGAGCTTATGCGGCGATACGGGACCATCTGAAGCCGGCTGACTGGGCCATGTGCAGCCCATGAGAGATGCCAAGTAAGTCCAGCTCTGGTCCCAGGCAGGCCTCATGTCCTGTATTCTCACCTATGCGACTTGAAGTGAGCGTGTGCATGTGCACACACACACACAGTGCATTCCTCCCACCGAATGTCCACATTGTCTCCTGCCTCTCCATCCCTTACCCCTACCCTCGCCCTCCATCCCAACCACCTGCCCCATGCTCATTCATAAAAAGGGGCCCCTTCAAGACACAACCTAGAAAGAGGGCAAAAGCAAATGGAGGAGGGAGAAGGTGATGAGAATAAAGTGCCCTCCTTGAGCATGTTATTAAAGCAAAGGAAGACAGGATAAATGCAGGACCTTCCAGAGAGGCTCGGGACGTATATGACATCATTTACCCACTTTAATTGCTGCCACTCAGAACTCTTGGACAGCCTTTCTGGTCCCACACCAACTAAGTTTCTGAACCCATCACGAAAGGACATGGGCAGGCTCCATTTATACAATGAAACCTTTTAGGGCCTGCCCGGGAAAATGCACCCTGATTCCCACTTCCCCTTTGACGGGACAGAAATGACAATTCATCTTCTTAAGCGAATGTGGGATGTTAACTTTGTTAATATCCAAACTCATATAAACTACCCTAAAATCATTTAGCCCCGAATTCCCGAAGCTGGACTTCGGGTCTCCTCCCGGCGTGTTTACCTTGATGTCCTGAAGATACACCTTGACCATGCTCACTTTCTCAGACTCCTCCGTCAGCTCCACGCGGCTGATGCTGGCAAACTCTGCCAACGTGGACATGATGTTGAGTTTGCTATTGATAATCTGGCTAATCCCATACTTGGCTCCAACTAGAAGGCCAACGTAGGACTCTCTATCCTGCAACTACAGAAGGGCAGAGGAGGAATCAGTCTCCCTTCACCGGTGAAAATGCATCGCACACGTGAGACGTGATGCCTCTCCTGCGCACTCCCTGATTCTCATGTCAGGTCGCCATCTCCGCTCCCTGGACGACCAAGCTAGGCCACAGCCTGACTCTCCCCATCTACAGCTAAATTAAGTGTAAATTTATCTCCCTTAATCCCCTCATAATGGAGAGCCAGACCTGGCTGTTAAGCAACCTGTACTTTCACACCTACGCGCCTCTTCCACTCCTCTGAAATCCCTTCCCTGCCATCATCGCCTACTGAAATCCCAACCTTCTTTAAAAGCTTCCATCAAAACCTACTACAAATGTCTACTAAAAATACCTGCCTCATCTCTGTCTTCTCAAACCAGAGTAGTCCTTCCCTCTGTGTTGTTTCCACACTACTTCCTCTGTACTTCTCACAGAGCACTGAGCTGTGACTTTTTATTGTAATTATTTGTATCCAAGTCTGGTATTGCCTGCCAAGTTCCCTGATGACAGGCTGTTATTTATCTACATTTGCAATGCCAGAGCCCAGCAAACACCCTGAGCCAGTTCGATGTGGTTGGCTTCTTCTCTCATTCTACTTCTTTCCTTAGACAGGAAAGGTGAAGGGGGGCCCAGGACAGCCGAGAGAGGGCAGGATTGGCCCTTGGGGAAAGTGGGAAGCATTTCTTCTACCTTCAAGCCTTCCCTTTCTGTGATCTAGTCTCTTTCCCACCTTTTGGTCATCTATGCATATAAGAGGCCATCTATTTTTCCTTTCCCCTAAATATCTCATTGCTTTCCCTTGTTCTCAAAACACTGATTCTCTTTTTCCATCTATATTGTTAGGCCAGCAATCTGATGAAATTGACCCATCGCTGTAAATGACTGAGAGACACACCAAATCCACCGAAAGAAGATTTGTTAATATTTTTTAAAAAAATCTCTAATTGATAAATTGTCTGGCTTTGTGCTGGAGAGTTCTGGGGCTGGCTGAGTGGAGGGGAGAGTTCCCTTAAGCCACACCCCCTGTAACTGACAGCCGGAACACACAGAGCTCTAGGCCTGGGCCCCAAGAAGGAAGCCTGAGGAGGCATGAGTAACAGAGAAGAGGGTTCCTTTGCTTCCCTTTTCCCTTCTCAGACCCACCTCTCAGTTCTGAACCATCAGGGCCCCAGCCTGTCAGTCAAACATTCTTATCTTTCCTTCGTGATTTTCATGTTTTCCTCTTCCCCTTCCTGTTCCCAAAGCTCCAGAGTAAATAGCTTACAGCACCCTTCCCTCAAAATGCCTTTCCTCTATGCAGAAATCTGGCCAAGTCCAATCTTCTTGCCTTTCCTTAACTCCTTCCCCTTCCATTCCTGACCTGAAGACATCAGTGGTACCTCTGTCTTCAAAGTCTACAGCAATAGCCCTATGCACCTCTCATGGCTCTGCTTTGTCTGGTTGGCTACTTTGTTCAATCATCTGAGGGTAGAAATCGTGTCTTATTCAGCTCTGCCTCCCCCAGCACCTACCAGAGGGCTAGCACAAAGCACGGACATCATAAACACTCCCCAATGGCGTGATATTTCATTTCCCAAACAAGTTCTAGTACATGACAGAGTTCTCAAGAATTTTAGGTAGAAGATTCATTGATCTTCAGAGGATTTCTAAGGTCCGTTATAAGAGTAGGATTCTACAGTTCCCTAATACATACCATTAAAGTAGCATTAAAGATTTTCCCACCATACATCTTGAGTTCCCCAAGGATCTGTAGGTAATTTAAACGTAGCTGGGCAGCAGAAATAAGTTGCTTAAATAGAGAGAGAAAAAAAAAGACTGTTAAGTTAGAGTTATTCACTTGCCTAAACTCGAGGCAATGCTGAAGAGGCAGCCCCTGAGGTTTCTCAGCAACAGCTGGCGGGTGGGTTGGCAGGGGCCGTGGCTACATTACCTTCTGTCGGGGTTCCAGCAAGTTTTGGTTCCGCTTCATGTGGAAGCTTATGGCTTTCTTGATGTCTTTGCCTTTCATGTTTCGGAGTAAAGTGGGAGATATAAAGTTCTCTATTCCCCAGTCTTTCCTGCCATGAGACATTGGAGACAAGGAAGCCCCTTTTCAGAGTGTACTTGGTGGCTCTGATGAAGAGCATAATGACATTGGATTCTGTACTTTGTGTCCCTAGAATATTGTAGCCGAGCCTCTTTCTCAATAGACAGTACATACATATGTACATATACGTGTGTACAAATCTATATTTTATAGAAGTATATTACCATATTAATTATATTTTATATATGATATATTTATATAAAATATAATATATAAATTTATAAATACATTTGTACATATTTCCTCTCCTCACCCCCAACACACACATAAAAACCATACAGCCATTCAGGAATTGAACCCCACCGGTCTTTCTGGGAGCTCACCACTCCTGGTGTGGTGTGATAGTCTGTTAAGCAGAGCAGGAGACCTCCATCTCTTTTCACTACAATATATGTGACAAATCACGATCACGTATGTACAACACACTCTTACAAGGCCAGGCTTCGGATGGTGCCGGTCTAAGAGCCTCAAAGCCACCAACAAACTTGTGAAAAATACAGTTTCTCAGGTCCTAATCTCTAGAGATTTGACCCAGTTCCTCAGGGACAGGGCCCAAGATCTGTTGTATTTTTCTTTATTTCTCTTCTTTTTTTTAATTGTATTTTTCATTTTGATGCCCAGGCAGGGCACAGAACTGAGATTTGGTCGGGGGGTTAGCCAACCTGGGTGATACTGCCAAGAACAAAGTGAAATTTTAAGCTAAGAATCAGGTGGTGCTGGAATCCCAGGACTTGAAGCTGCCCTAACAGGAATATAATGCAAGGTGATTAATTTCCAAGGCATTCCTGCCCTTATCAGAACTCTTCACCAAAGTTATACGGTTTCCCAAGACATTCTCCCAGGAAATGAGAACCTACAAAGGGATCCTATGTCATTCCTTTTGGACGTGGCTTCTGCCCCAGAGGGAGTAGCCAGATTTTGACATCTGGGGAAGCCCTGCTGGGTCCGAGAGGGTGGAGAGGAAAATGGGTACAAAGGTGATGGGCCGATACCTAGGGAGGTGAATATCAGCCTTCTATGGAATCTGGCCATTCTGGCCAAGGGCCAGTCAAATTATCAATGCAGCACAGCTGCTGCTGATGGGTCACAGAAGTCCCCTGCCACTCACTCTATGTACTTCAAAGAGATCTTCTGCGGCTGGGCGCATGCGTAGATCCGCTCCTGGATGTGCAGGGCCGCGAGGCGGAGCGCAGCGCTGCATTTCATTTCCACCGCAAAGCGCTCCTGGAGCACATCGCTGCAGCTCTAGAAGAGATCAGATCAGAGGAATTGGGAAACAACAGATGGACTGTGTCCCTCGTTCTCTCCAGTGAAAGGCAGCAGGACCGGGAGCTCAGCTTTGAGAGCTGGCTCCGCAGATTCTAGGCTGTGTGACCTTAGTTAAGTTACTAAGACTCTCTGAGCACCGCTGTTCTTCCCATTGCTAAATGAGCATAATCGGGTCTACCTTACATCGTATCTGTGAGGTTTAAGTTAGATAATGCCTATGAAAGCAGGTACGAGGGACACAGTATCATACAAATATAAGGCAGTGCTGTCATTATTTGCTAAGACTTGGGGCCAGTCAATCCACCTGGTTTGAGTTAGCTCATCTGTACGATGTTGATGCCTCCCAATGCTCTTTTTTCATCCGAATTAAAATGACACAAGAACTCTCATCTGAAGAGGTAGAGGAGGGACAGGAACAGGCTGCAGGGACCAAGGCAGCCATTTTTGGCTCTGTCACTAAATGGGTGACCCAGGCAAATCATGTGACCTTGTCAAGATTCAGCTTCATCATTGCTAAAGTAACGCTTTGAAGCACAAAATCCCCTTTTATCAACAAAAACTGCAGCTCTAAAGATCTTAAATGGTATTAGGGAAATGTATCATCTACCTTGAGGACTAAGCCTAAATTTCATTGATATATCACTAATGTCCTAACATAGCAACTCAGTGACAGAAAAGGAATTCCGAGGGGATATTCAGGCCTGTTCTCCTTCAGATAAAGCTAACCCCTACCAGGGAGTTGCTTAACTGTCCTGAGCTCATGTTCAAAATAAGGCAGCGTGTCATCTTTGAGAACAGCCACTGTTCTTTCAGGGAGCGCAGACCCGGTCACCTGCAGATAGAGGTATTCGAAGGCCACGGGGTCTTCTTTCAGGAGGTCCAGAGGGTCCTTGGGGACAAAACACACCCTGAAGAGGCAGCGGCAGTCATGTGACTCCTCCCTTTCTACCACCTGCATGGGTGAGGGAGATACCATTAATCTTATCTACCTTTGTTCTTCCAGTTATTCCACAGAACAAAACTAAACAAAGAAAAACAAAAAGACAATGAAAGATGGTCCCTGGAGATTTCAGCTTGAGTGCTTCCCAGGCAGCCAGACCTTTGCTCCTAATTTGACTTTCCCATGGGTATAAAATGTAAAGAGCTCAAAAGAGCCAAGTTTCCCACTGACTCCATCAAACCTGTTTCCCTTTCCAGAAGAAATTTCTGGAAAGAAATCTCCTGTGTCTTATACACCCTCCCAGAAACAGTCTATGTGTATATTGACATGGTTCTATACATGAATATTCCTTTCTCTCCCTCAAATGACAGTATAGTATACATTGTATATATTCTGTACCTTACTTTTTTTCACTTCAACTATCTTAGGAACTGAATTAGATTTTCTTTTTCAATGCTAATAGGATAGAAGTGATTTTTTAAAAAGGTTTGCAGGCAGCAGTGTTAGAAGGTGGTGACGAGGGTAAGAACCCATCTGCAATGAGAAATGCTCAGAGTGGCTTCCATGAGGTCATGCCTTGCTCATGCTGTTGCCTTGCTTTGAAAGCCCCTTCTCCTTTTCCAAGTGTGGAAATCCTGCTCATCTTTGCATCAGTGTGCCTTCCACAAGGATTTGTTGAGCTGACCTGTGTTTGGCTTTAAAAAGCTGGTACAACGGATCACTGATGGCCGAAAGACTGAGTGGTACGGAGGGACTGACTGTGTTTGTTCTGTCCTGCCTTCCGGGGCCAGCTCAGGGGTGAGCTTCACAGAAAGGGCTCAGACACAGTAACAAATGCTTCCCTGGCATCTCAAAGGCAGCAGGTTCAGGGGAAGACCATTAGCGCTGGAAGCAAAGGATGGGGTTCTATTGGCTGTGTTACCTTGAGTAAGTCCCCTTACCTCTCTCTAAGCCTCTGTCTCCACATCTGCAAGATGGGGCCCTGCCTACCTTGTATGAAAATCAGGCCTGATTCTAGTCCTATCATCCCCAGGCTGAGTGAGCTCTGTGCCTTCTTGGCACAAGACAGTGCATGAAACCTGCAGATGTGCTGAGCCCTGTGCCCCAGAGCCCTTGCTGAGGCTTGCAGCTTGCCCAGCCTGGACCTCCTTGCCTGGAGCAGGAGCCTGGTGTACCTGCTGGATGAGCTCCTCTTCATGCAGCAGGTGTAGCCGTGAGATGTTGTACTGCTCTTCCAGGACCAGAGCAAAGTACTCCGTACTTCGGATCGACAGCTTCTCCTTCACTGTGAGGATGATGTCCTGCCAGGCACAGAGGCAAGTGGGTCACCTGAGGAGCAGGCTGGCCCTCTTGCTCCCTGACCTTCTCTCTACTCCTTGGGGCAGCTGGGTAGAGAAGCCTGTGCCCACTGAGTCCACTGCCAGCTCAGGCAGCCGAATGTTGACAGGCCACGCATGGGACTTGTCATGGCCCCTCATGGCCCTGTGTTCACTCCTCAGGGCTCCGGTGCCGCCCGTACGGCTCTCCGTTCTTCCTTTACTTGGAAGACTGGAGCTACCCTCTGGGGGCTCATGCCTCTCGTCAAGGTCTCCGGATTCACCCTCTCTCTGGAGTCCACGTCTTCAACTGCTCACCAGATAGAATCCCACCCCCCACCTGCTATGGACTGTGAGAAATCAACCGGGTGTTTCTGGGCCTCAGTTTCTTCTTGAGAAATGGAGGACAACGACACCTATCTGGAGCTGCTGACAGGATGGAGCAACTGGCACTGCGCCACTGGAGCTGCTCTGCTCGCTCCCCGCGTCCGCTCCAGCGGCCCTTTGTCATCACAAGGCCTCTGCTGCCTCCAGGGGTGCACAGCGTCCCCTGTGCCTGGCGCTCTTTCCCCAGGACTCTGCACAGGGGGGTTTCTTTCTCTTCAGAGAGGCCTGCTCTGGTCACTGTATCTAAATGTGATTGGCCCCCTGTCATTCCTGGGCCCAGGGTCCTGTTTATTTCCCTCATCACTCTTTAATGTTATTTTCTTCAACAGAAGCCATGTTCTTCAGTGAGAGACAGTCTAGTAAAGTGAAGTGAATGGGTTTTACAATTGGACTACCACTTTCTAGCTGAGTCCCAGGATAAACTGCTTCCTCTCTATGCTTCTGTGTTTCCATCTGTAAAGTGGTAATAATAGTAACACCTACCCCATAGGGCTGTTGTGTACGTTCATTTCCCATATAAGGCACTGAGAACGGTACCTGGCAGATGGCAAGGGGTCACTACAAGCTAGCTGCTGAGATTTGTTTTCTTGCTTATTGCCTCTCACCCCACTAGATGGTAAACTCCCCGAGAACACGAGCCTAGCCTGCCTTGTGCTCCACTGCATCCCCAAAGCTTGGCACACAGGGATGCTCATAAACTTTCACTTGAGGAGCAATCATCCTCACAGACTCATCGCAGACGGCCTGCCGGAACCTCAGATTTAGTAAGTGTCAGACCGTCAGGGGCTACCTGCTCCTCATGACTCCCAGGTCAGAGTGCCCTTCCACTTGTTCCATCACCGTCCATGGTAACGAGTGACTCAGTGCTGAAGAGCCTCTCTGCTTCTGTAACTCAGCAACAGTCATTCAGTGCCGACCGTGAGCTGGCCACGACGGACGGCCTGTCCCTTCACCCTGTCCCCTCTCTCCATTCTCCCACCTTCGTCTTGGCTTGAGCTCACACACTTCTCCTGGCTTTGTACCGTGGAGTCCTAAGGACCCTCCTGCTACCCATCCGCCCTATGCCTTGCACCTGTAGCAGGGGCTGACAAACCATAGCCAGTACGTCAAGTCCAGCCCACTGCTTGTTTTTGTCATTAAAGTTCTATGGGAACACAGTTGTGCCCATTTGGTACAATGCAGAATTGAGGAAGTGTGACAGAGACCCTGTGGCCTGCAAAACTTACAATAGTCACTATCAGGCACATTACTGAAAAAGTTTGCTGAGCCCTGATGTAGAGGAACTCATCTAGGCCTTGCCCTGGTCGCACTCTCCCTCGCCCAAGAACACTGAGTGGCACCACCAGCCCAAATCCAAACTCCTCAGCTTCGTGTTCAGGGTTCTCAAGTGTCAGGTGCCAGTCCATTTCTCCCACTTTATCTCCTGGACTCTGCTCACAAGCCCCACACACTTGCCAAACTTCCCCACATTTGGGTCTCTGCTGGAGGCATTGCCCATGCCCGGGATGCTGTCTTCACACCCCTCTCCTGTCAAAAGCCCACCATCTTTCCAAGCCCGCCTCGTAGGCCACCGCTCCCCAGGGGCCTTTCCTCGCCACCAGCTGGAAGAACTCTCTTCCCTGAACCACACCATTTTCGTGTCCCCTGCCGTGGTCCTGAGCACACTGTACCTTTCCCGGGTTTGCAGAGAGTTATCGCCCCGTCTCATCTCTACCCCCAGCCCCGCTGCGCCAAGAGTCTGGCTCCCTGAGGGTGTGACCCTAGGTGATTTTGTCTATCTCTCCAACACTCTGCTGACACACAATGTTGGCTGGGTCAAATAACATGTTATTTTCCTTGATGTAGAGAAAGAGGGTTTTCTTTTTTTTTTAACATTAAAATTTGTTTGGTTTCTTTTTTCTTTTTATTTTTTCAGTTAAATTTCACATTCAATATTATTTTGTATTAGTTTCCAGAGAAAGAGGATTTTTCTAACATAAGAACTTTGCTTCCCTCAGTAAGGGAACAAGGAAGAGAAAAGTCAGGGATGAGCAGATTGATCCTTTTTCTCTTTTTATAACCCACAGGGTTTGTTTATATCCCCCTCTCTCTGTCGAAAAGAGCTAACAGATTTGCTTCAAAATTTTCACCGCTGCAGGTAAGTAGGATGAACCAGTATTATACCAACTCATTGCCACCTCATTTTCCCCAACTCTATCCTGTCGGGTTTAATTCCCCTGTGGTGTGTGCTTTTATTATAAATCAAAGTTTTTTGGCCACCAAAGGGGGAACCCACTGCAAATAAATCATCCCTTCCATTCCAATGCACTTGGGTTAAGGATAACAGAAGCAGAAACCCTGTGTGACTCATCCACAAAATTTCCCTTTTATGCAGAATGGTAGTGTGGCCAGTTCCAGAATAGGTTTTAGACACAGACCAAATTCGAAGCCAGCTATGAGCTCCCTGACTTTGACAAATTTTGGATCTCTTGGCCTGGGTTCTCATCTGCAAAGTGAGGTTAACAGGGTCATTGGGGGCATTAAATGAGATAGTACACAAGGAAGTGCCAGAAGACTGGTAGCTGATAATTAGCAGATCTGTTTCTCCCTCCCTTCCCTCCTCTGGGCCTGGGCTTCCCAGGTTCCCTGAGAGGCTTCCTCTAGCTGCTCCTGAGCGACGTGAAGGTTACAATGTGATGGGGCATCTGAAGCAGCTCTAGAAATGGCAAAGGAGGCTGCTGGAGAGGAATACCTGGTGTGTGTGTGTAATGGTGTGTGCACTGTGTATGTGTGTACACGTGTGTCAGTGTGTGTCTTAGCTACTCTCCATTACCTACAGCCACTGGGCCCACCTGAACCTGGCGCAGAAGAGCCGGGCTCAGTGCTTACTCTGCCACTGTTCTCAGTGTTTGAGCAACTCCCATTTTGCTTCTTTCCTGAAGCCTCACTCTGATACTATTTACTCCCTTCCTCGGAAACTAGAGTCTATCCCTTATTGTCCATGGATGGAATCCAAGCTCAGCTGCCTGTCATTCAAGGCCTCTTCCACTCCTCTCACAAGGAAATGGCCCGAGCTCCAGTCCTGCTGATGGTTTGCTACTTCCTGGGCAAGGCCCGTCTGACTGGCTGTCTGCTCTGCTCACGTGGCTCCCTGAGACTGACGTGCACCCTCCAACCCTCCAACAGCTCTGTTCCCACCTTCAAAGCTTAGCTGACACCCAGCTTCTTTCTGAAGCTTTCTCCGACGTCCTTACGGGATGGAATAGATGGTACTCTTACCCTTGCACACACAGCATGTCCTTGTCCCTCTCTTCACAGCCCTATTTCATCCTGTCCTGGACTATCGGGAGCTCCTGGAATGTCCATCCTCCCCCAGCTAGGCTGTAATCCCCTGAAAGACAGTGTCCACCCTTTAACCAGCTTTCCACCCCATCCCCTGCCCAGAGCATCTGGTCTGAGAAAACTTAGGTGCAACTGATTTCATTTCTGAACAGAATATGCAGAGGCCTGGGCCTGCTCTGACCCTCACCTGGGTTTTTAGCTGCTTTAGTGTTTCAGGGAGCAGGTGTAGGGGTCAGGAAAGTCCTGGGGTGAAGGGTACAAGCTTATGAATTGTAATGTGACTTTGGGCAAGTCATTTCACCTCTCTGGGCCTTGACTTCCTCCCCTGCAAGATGGCAATAATCTTGCTGGGAGGCTATGCAACTAAATAAGAAAGCACAGAGCTTGGTTTACTGGAGGTGCTTGGACTGCGGTGGTTGTGAGACCACCAAGGCAGCTGCAGGGCTAGATGCCAGGGGTCCTATGAGCCAGCAAATTCTCACTGGGGAAGAGATTCAATTTACTCTTGATACCTTCACAGTTGTGTCTGCCTCAAACTTGAATGCTTTGGTCTGTCCATTCTCCAAGTACACCTTGAGCACGTTGGGCATACACAGCAGA
Organism: Anoura caudifer; assembly: GCA_004027475.1. Taxonomy (NCBI): domain Eukaryota; kingdom Metazoa; phylum Chordata; class Mammalia; order Chiroptera; family Phyllostomidae; genus Anoura; species Anoura caudifer. Next base: position 73,617 of record PVKU01005134.1, on the reverse strand, counting down.
GAATTTCCCTGGAAAACACAAGGTAGTGCTGAAACTAGCCCTTCCTGCCCCTGGGTGTGACAAATCCTCAGCCTCCTGACCCTGCCTGGTGCGGAGATCAGGATTCCCCACTAACCGCCTCATCAGGCCACAGGTTGATTCTTGGCCTGGGGAGATTTATCCAGTGGGCGAGGCCTAGGCCACACGGACAGGCGTGCATTATTCAAGGGATAGGCAGTAGGACTGTGAGACGTGGGAGATGGTGGAGAAGAGGCAGCCCTGCCACAGACATCCTGAGAGCCCTGCGCCAGCCTACATGATGCCTCAGAATCGTCAGCTGACACCTCACTGCTGGTTGCCACCCTTAGGGGATGCAGATGAGCAACTCAGGTGACAAGCACGAACACTGTCCCCAGCTGTGCCTGCGAGGCTGGAGTGAAGCCCCACGGAGGAAAGCATCACCAAAGGACAGAGGGCTGCTGTCCGCCTCCACTCGCCCCAACCATCGCCCCACACTCGCGGGCCCTCCTAAAGGACTCTGCCAGTCTTGGAGGGCTTTTTGGGAAGGAGGCAGAGGCCTGGTCTGCGTTTGGTGACCCCACGCCAGCCGGAATTCCTGAGGCGATGCAGGGCAGGGAAACATTCCCTCTGGGTTTGGAGAACACCCCCAGGGCCAGTCTCACAAGTGACCTCCGAGTGGGCAGTGCAGGGAAAGAACGCCCCTGGGGCTGGGGTCCTCCAGAACCAGCAAGAGGTTCTAGAGTCACGAGATCTAAACTAGAACCATTCTTGTTAGTGGGTTCTAGCCTTTACTTCCCATCACTGTGTACTACTCTTAAAAACACATGTTGAATCTAAATTCAATTTGAAAAAGAGGTTCGATCCACTTCCACAACGGTGGACTCAAATGTTGCTGAATGACAGGATCGCAGGTCTTTTCTGAGATTAGCACGTAGGCCTCCCACTGGCCCCTTCCTGGACAATCCACCTGTCACTCTCAGGTGGAATGAAGGTGCGGTCTGGTAGGTGGCAGGGCGTGTGGAACATAAGGGCTCTGTGAGTGCGAAGCAGACCGCCCCGACCCTTTGCCAAAATGGCCAGGACCCCCCATTCGCTGGTCTCTATGGGGAGGAAACCAGCTAAGGACAAGCTCGGACCTGAAAGTTTCAAAATCTAGTATTAATCGCTGAATTCAGAATGGCAAAACTTACAGACCATTGAGGGAAACGTGTAAAGTATGAAAAAATGTGTCTTTTATTCAGTCTTCCACATTAAAAAATTGAACTCCACCTGGCTGGTGTAGCTCAGGGGATTGGGCATGGGCCTGCGAACCAAAGGATCATGGTTCAATTCCCAGTCAGGGCACATACCTGGGTTGCAGGCCAGTTCCTAGCAGGGGACATATGAGAGGCAACCATACATTGATATTTGTCTCCCTCTCTCCTTCCCTTCCCCTTCTAAAGATAAATAAAATCTTAAAAAAAATAATTTAAAAAATTAAAAAAATAAAAAATTGAACTCCAGCCAATATCTTCTCTACAGATATGTCTTCTGAATGCCCAACCCAAGGGCCCCTCCCGCCAGAGCGCTGTCACAGTGAACAAAAGGACAGGCAGAGGACACTAGTTTCTTGCTACCTGATCTCAGAGGTTAATTCTCTTAACCTCCTTAATCTTCTGCTTCCTCTTTTGTTAAAATGCCTCCCTTGCAGGGCATTGTGGTGGCTGAGGATTGTGTACACAGGACTTTCAGGTTCCCAGGATAGAGGTTCAATACATGGACTCTTAAAACACAAAAGCCATCCCTCCTGCCACCAGCACTACCATCCAAATATCACTTTCAGAGGGACACTGAGTTGAAACCTCCAAAACGAGAACTTAAACGTTGGAGTTTGTGGCAACACCATGGGCAGGAGACGGAGTCACCAAATAACGGAGCCACAGCACCACTCCCGCCCCCGCCTCTGGTTGCACCCACAGCCCCCCCTTCTTTCCCTGTCCATGGAGGGCTCGCATCTTACGGGGTGCAGGGTGCGGCAGGGGCGCACAGAGCTCCTAGTGAACCTACTGCGCTTCCTCTGCGGCCTCTCCAGGCTCTGGGATTCCAGAGTCGCAGGGAGCTGTGTGCCAGGAGGCGGCTCAGCAGCCTCACACAGAGTTGGGTCAGGGTCAGCCCCCCTGACAAGGGACGCACCTGGCTGTGAGTGCCGACCAGCACTTCTTCAGCGAAGTGCACCTTCACGGGGTTGGTCTTCAGCCTGGCTCTCTTCTCCTCGGTCAGGAAGGATGACTTGGGGACTCCCTGCAGAACACCGACATGACACATTTTACACAGGACTCTCATAAAAGTCACAAACGTCTTCTCATTCTTAAAAACAGAAGCAAAAACTGACAACTTTCATGTTCTATTAACATCCACAGAGAAGGACGACGTCCCATTAAAGATCTCTTCATAACGCCTGGAGATGCACACACACGATGTTCTTATGTGTCCGAGAATAGTCGAAGATTCACTCCTGTGGCGAGAGGGCTGTGGTCTGATGAAGACACAGAACTGGCCTGTGACTCAGGAGACCTCGCTCCAGCCCAAGCTCTGCTACTCAGCAGTCATGACAACTGCCTCAAATCAAACTCTTATGGAAGAAAACCAGTTAGGTGTGAGTGCAACTCGTGTGTGTGTGACTTTGACCAAGTCACTGACCCTCCTTGGACTTGGGCAGTTGGACCAGACCACCTCCAGGCTTCCCTGAAGCTCTCACCCCTGGGATTTATCCTTGGCTCCTCTTTGCTCTTCTTATCTTTTGGGTGCTACCTTTGCTCCCGAGGTAAAAGAGTCACCACAGGTTGGTATGGGTATGTAGTGAAGCCCTTGGCCTCGACCATATTGGGCTAAATTGTGGCACTTAATGAACAGCAACTTGCGTGATGTAGACCAACACGATGCGGTCTTCTTGGTGGAATCCTGATATGTTATTTCCCCTTCTGACATCCTGTTTCCTTAATCTGAGAAGTCCTTTAGGACAACCTCTAGAATGTCTGCTTGTGTAAGAGTCCCAAGGCAGGACTCCGGGCCACGTTCTGTGTAGCTGAGGGAAGAGATACAGAACAGCGGTCAGGGAATCAGCTCAAATTATGTCCGTAGCCCCAGACAGCAACAGACCAATGGTACAATGCACATGAAATAAATGTGTGGCCCGAACTTTTAAGGCAAGAAGATGGATATGATTTATGATAACTAGAACCTGGGTGCGACAGGGTTCATGACTATGATTCAATGTGTCAAATATATAGTTGGCTTTTTTAAAAAAGAAAGTTTAGTAGAAGGAGAGGGGGGAATGGCAATGTTCCTAGAGAAGAGGTGCACCCTCAACTGGAGAGATTACTCAACCTCTATTTGCTTTCTCATTCAAACAGAATGGTTTTCCAACCGGAAGAGACAGAAGGAACAAAGAAAAGAGAAAGCTACAACCTGAAATTAGTGATGGGACTACCAGACTGCTTTGAATGTATTCATGCTTTTGAATGTATGGGGCTGATGAACCTATTATACGTATCAGCTGGCATCACCCATAGGACAGAGAATAGAAGAAATATTAAGAGACTGAAGATAGTTAAATATCAAGTTTCCCAGAAAATGAATACAGAAGATTCAAGAAAACACATATTAGTAACCTTGTCATTAATTCTTGGCAAAATCCGAGACAAGAGATGGTCAGAGAGCTCTCAGACATTGGTCACTAGTAACCAATATGGAGTTACCGAAAACAAGTCAGAGACAACCAAGTTCATTTTTCTTTTGAAGACAGGATTCCAGATTGGTAGGCGGGGGTCCTGTGGATATAGTAGTATTCCTTCATTCTTGCCAAATATTTGATAAGGTCTCCTATAATCCCCCTGTGGAGAAGGCCGGACACAGAGCCATTAGGTGGATCCCAAACTAGTTGACCTAAACTCAAAGGTGTCCTTATTTCTAACTAAGCAACTCAGGCTCCCTTTGGCTCAGTCTTCATTGGCGATGCTTAGCAATGCCTTGGGAGAAGTCAGAGAAATGGGACTTCGCAAGCCTGTGAATGATATGGAGCTGCAAGCTGTCATCAGATCTCAGGCAGCAAAAAAACGGGAGGAAAGGTAAAGGGACTGGGAATCTTAAAAAGGGATAATGGAAACTTGAGGACCAGGGGCCCCTGGGTCGGAGGCCAGGCAACCACCAAGAACACACATAAGAGGGTGTACGGGGGGTGGGGCTGTCAAGAGCTGAAGGGAACAGAGTAAGTGAAGGGTCAAAGCAATAGGCACCACCACCGCCACCCTAAAGACCGAAGGAATGAGAAATCAGAGGCGGAATGAGAAATCAGAGGCAGAACGAGGGGGGCCACAGAGAGAGAAGGAATCTGTGGAGGCAACGGCTATTATCTCTCACCCTAGGAAGAGCGGTTCTGGAAGAGTTAGACCCAGAGCTGGACCAGGTTAAAGAAACCCTCTGGCTGGACCATGGAAGAAGGGGAGGAGACTTGGAAAGAGGCGGTTCCTTGACAGGAAGGGAGAATGACTATAGCGAATGACTGTACTAACAACCCACAACTCCCTGACTAAAATCTCAGCATGCCAGAACACCGGCCAAAGCAATGTGATGAATTGAAGTGCGGCGCTGAGGATCAAAAAAATCTATTGCACAGCATGGGATGGGTTGGGAGTGGGGGTGCTGCATGAGAAACTATTCATTTGAAAAGCAGTTCGGTTGTTGGTCAGCCACAAGTTTCACCCACGCCAAAAGCATGATTGGACCTGCTAAAATGTTAACCCAATCTTGGGCTTCACTAGTGTTCCTGGTACATGTTGGTACTTCACCCTCTGGCCCCTGTGGTACCCCTACCGGTTGACCATAGGTGGAATTATATTCCTTTCTGGGTGCCACCATTTGAGAGGGTCACGACAAAATTGGAACCTGTCCAGAAAGTTATCAGAGAAACGAGAATTCAGAGAAACATACCATATAAGGAAGAATTAATGGAGCAGAGAGGGCCATACTTGCAAATCTTCGGAGAGCTATTTCATACAAGGTTGACTTGTTGAACCAGGACTAGTTGGTGGAAGACACAGGGAAGAAGGGCCTCTCTTGCACGTGGAACCACCCGACCACAAAACTAGCTGCTTTGGGAAAATACGCTCCCTGGCATGAAAATGCCCCGCCCACTGGGCCTGCCTCGGGGTCAGCTCCACTACCTGTGTACCTTGGCGTCTAAAACATACTGCAAACCACCCACCCGAGCCACCTGATATTAAAAAGAGGCCATTTAAAGGATATGAGTTACCCATTATTTTAGGATATCTACGTTCTCCCTCAGTTCTAAATGAATTCACCAAAGAGCAGCAGACTTAAGCTGATAAACAACAACAACAACTTTCTCTCTCTGCATGTTTTTGTTGTTAATGTTTATAAGGGACCTGAAAGGGACACTTTGGAAAATATTTTTTTCATCTCTTTGCAATTCCCCCCGCCACCCTGCCCTGGACTGGCCAATGCCATTTTATAAAGACAGCAGAGTTTCAGGAGGTAGAACAGCATCACGCCAATGAGTGTGGGCTCTGGAGTCTAACCACCTGGGAAGTAACCCAGCTCCACCAAGTTCTTCATGTGAGACCATGGATGTGGGAGGCCACGTGTCCTCACCTGTCATATTTCTGCCTCGTAGGATTTTCTTTTGGTAAAAAGTAAGCCGGACATTAACTATTAGATTAATATTATAACAATATAGAAATAATTAATATAAATGCAGAGCTATACAATTAAACCAAAACATTTCTTTCCATAAAATTGTATGCCTTAGAGACGCAGTAGTTGATGTAACCAACTTGGGATCTCATCGTTCCTAAGTGATTTCAAGTCAGCTGAGAACTCTAAGAATTTACTATGGCAGAGATGAGTGTTCCTTGCTAAAGCAAGACACATGTGATCACTTGTCTTATGATCATGTCACTTCTGCTGGGAGAGAGGAGTGGGCTAGGCAACGTTCAGGGCATTTCTGGGAGATGCCGAGGGCCATGGGCGCAGCTGATTTCAGTGTCCCCCGCAGGCCCACTGAGCAGAGCGCTCACAGCCCCCTTTCCTCGGGAACCTCACAGGAATCTCAGGAACCTCACAGGAATCTCAGGAGTGGTACAGGAACACATCTTCCTCTCCTGTGCTTCTCATTTCTTAAAGGATGCGCTACATGCCATTTCCTTCTCTCCTTACGTAACAAGTGATATTGTTCGCTTTAATTTCTTGGAAATAGAGAAAGCAAATAACCACCTAATTAAGATTAAGATGTTCTCCATTGAGATAATAATTAGCTAAATAAAAAGAATTTCTTAACACCTGCACAGACATTTATACTGATTAGCTTTCAGTATACAGTACATTATTATGAAAAGCCAGTGTATCAATAATAATGTTCTCATAAAGGAAGATGGTATGTATCTCCGTTTATTGGAAATTCTTTAACATCCTTCAGTATTATTCTGGTTTCCTTCACAAAGGACCCACATATTTCTTTTCCCTTAGATTTCCTGTTTTCCTATATTTTCCCTTAAAGAAATAGCCCTTGGATTTATTTATCAACTTTACCATTTTTCTGTTTTCCAAAGCACCATTTAGATTTTAATTTTTATTATTTTCTTTATTCTGCTTTCTGTTTATTTTATTGGTCTTTTCTTTTAACTTCTTTCACTGAATATTTACTTGACTTATTTCCTTTTTAAATAAAATCACTTAAGGCTATTAATTTTACTCTGGATATAGTTTCAGCTGCACATAAATTTTAAGAAGTAGAAATCTGATTTTTAATTATTTTCTAACCAGTCTGTAATGGTAGTTTTGCTTTTTTATTTGATTTCATCTTTACTCAGGACATAGCACTTTCTTTTCCAAAAGGGATGATGGTTTTAATTGGGTTTTGATAGTTACTAATTTCTGTTTTATTGTATTCTAGAAAAAGAGACCTATGCTGTTTCTTATTTGGGGAATTTGTTGAATTTTTTTGGTAGCCTGGTATGTGGTCAATTAGGTTAGATTATTTAAAAGCAGTACTAAAATTCTCTATGTCCTATTTATTTATTTATTTTTGTCTTTATGTGGCCACAGGTAAGAGGTATGTATTACAGTTTCTCAGAATGAGAATTTTATTTCACCTTTTCCTCCCTGGTGGTTTTCTCTTATAATGTGTTATATACTCCCCCGTATCATACATAAAGGGCCCCTTGGCCCCCGGGGTTTAGGACCGCCACGTCCTCTCTGTGCGTCATCTGTGCCGCACCTTGCCTCGTGAGGAACCCCAGGGCTGATACAATACTTCCACGTCCAACGCCTTGTCTTGTCCTCGTAACAAGCCATAGAGAGATGAGGTCGTTCTTGCTATCACCACTGTTTCACAAAAGTGAAAACTGAAATGAAGTGACTTGCCCAAAGCCATACCACTCAAATCTGTCTTGGGACCCCTAGTTTGGCACCCTTTCCATCGTCCCACTCTGCATAATCACTGGTCTGTCTCCTTAGCTGGACCGTGAGTCCTTGACACCTGGACCCACGTCTATTTTCTCCACAACACTGATGGATCCCGGTCTCCAGGCAACGCTGACTGCCTGGCAGCTGTCCCCTCTGCCCTTTGCCTTCCCTGTTTATCCTCTGAGGGACATCCCACAAGGGGGATGGGGACTTGGGGTCGAGAACGGTGACACTAACACACAGGACATAGAAAGTGATTTACCGATGTGCAGCGAACAACTGTTATTGAAAGAGAATCTTCAGCTTCCCTGAAAAAAAAAAAACAAAAACATTTTGTCATTCTGGGTGATATGGGGGGGGGGGTGCGCGCACATGTGTGTGTGTTAGGGTCAAAAAGAAAAAGACGGGCATAATTACAGAGCAGCTTCTCTCTCCTCAGCCTCTTTGGCTCGGGAAGATTGAGAAGGATGTTGAGGAAAGGAGGGACGTGCAAAGGAACTTACGCTGTCCTCGAGTGCCCCTCTAACTTGAGGGAATCTTCAGATTCCTGCCTCTACCATCTAGCCTAAGCCTACAGCCACGAAATTAAGTCACGGAGCCTCTCTTTAGTCTGTATGGTGGAGAATTCACCCAGTTGCTATGACTACTAGTTAGGTTTATGTCCAAAATTTTTTAAAAGAGAAAACATAGCAATAACATGGATATTTTAAGTTGCTATGTCAGAAAACTTACACTAAACATTTCAGGAAGTAGAATGAACGAATGTGAATAACATTCATCAGACAAAAGCCCACCTGTTTATTGTTGGGCCCACAAAGTCAGTGTGATGAGCCCAGTCACATAATCAAGATACCAGACATTTTTGTCTTGTTATCTCTTAGATTCCCGAAGTCATCAAATCAAGTAGGTAACTGCCAAACTTCCACTTTGAATCAGAAAACAGAACTGAAAAATCAATTCTTATTTTCCTTTTTCTTTGCTATTGCTACACAGAGAAACAGTTTGAAAATAATTTCATTTGACCTCTTGCAATATGAACATTGAGGCTGATCGCTGCTAGAGTGTTATTTCCTCAAATGGATAAACTCAGCCCGAGGTTTCTAAGTGTCTGGGGGTTGCCCCTTCTGTTTCCTATAATAATAGGCCTTTTCCAGGATAAGTCACAACAAACCAATATCCAAGTTCCCTCCAAAGGACGTTTTGGCCTCACAAGAGTTGGAAGAATTAGAGAGGTTCTGTCGGTTGTGTTGTGCCATTTTGCTTTGCTTGTTTCTTTTCCCCCCACATAAGTGGTAATGACCTTGGGGACCAAGCTAAAATAATCAGCAGCCTGGGATTCCTACAGGCAGCATGGCAGAGCACACGGATGCACAGAGCACAAGTCACATCCCTGCTCGGAAGTCGTCCACGGCTCTCACCCTTCCAGGAGGAGAATAGCACCTGAACTTGCTCTGTCAGCATTCAAGACCCCCCATCCCCTGGGCCTCACTTCCCAGAACTATCTCTAGGCCCGCGGTGCCTTAGGCAAACTGAACTGCTCAGCACCCTCTGCTCCCCACTCAATCCCTCCTGCTTATTTATCTCTTTGCCTGGATCACACTTCACCTCCATTTCTGTGGGCCAAATTCTACCTAGCATTAAAGGTATAGCTGAAATACTTCCTGGACTCTCCTCTGTTTTGTCAAACCACAACTTCCTCAAACTTGGAGGAATCTCCAGCATTGACAGCCCCTTTCCTCTGCTTCCCTGGAGGCCGTGCCCGCCCGCCATCTCAGCAGGGGTCGCGCACGTTTCTGCACCAGCAGCCGGTTACCAAATTCTGGTGCACTGCTTTACACTGTAAATACTTTTCTTCATTGGTTATCGTTTGATCCAGCCTGGCAGAAATATTAGTATGACTGAAAAAAAATCTCAAATTCATTTGCTAGATTCGATCATCTTTGAGAAAACTGCCCAAGAGTTGGGGAAGCAAACTTCATGATTTCCACCACCATACTTCACTTTTTAGAAGTGAAATCACCCAATCTTTTCCTCACTGCCCCACCCACTCAATTTTTTCTCTGGCAATCCTGAAGCCATACTGAGCTGGGCTGAAGGATTCTATTTCCTGCCCTTTGATGGGTTCTTAGTAAATCTTAAGCTGTGCATGCACGTCTCTCCGCGGCCAGACTGTCTCTCCTGGGGTGGGGGCTGCACCCTGCGCTTTCATTTTCTCTTTCTCTGACTTTGTTACTGTTCCTGTTGTTCAGTGTGCGCCATAGGCCGTCAGAAACGGAAAAACACCCCCAAACCAGCTCAGCCACTCACAGAAAGGCACAAACTAAAGTAAAAACACTTGCTGTATCTTCAAGCGGGCTTTCCTCTGACTCAATTTCTCATTTCTCTTTATTTACATTGAAGTCTTTAAGACAGTGTTAGTGGAAGAATTTAAAAGACAAAGACTGCGTGCGCCTGTAAAATGACTGGCCATCCTCTTTCCTCCTGTCACTGGCATTCCTCCGTCTTAAAACCAGGGTCGCCAATGGTCAGTGCCAGCCATTTACTTGCTCAACTGAGCACCTGCTGTGCTCTCAGGGACACCACGTGTGGGCAGAACATGAGGCATTTACACAAATCACAGTGACGCCAGGTGGAAGGTGGTAGGTGCCATATTTTTGGAACTACATACACACCCACCAGGCTGTCTCTGTAAGAGCATTGAAGAAGAGGTATCAAAAGGGTTAAAAGGAGAAAAAAGAGGCTGAAGGTCAACTTAGTCCAATCTTTGGCATAAGTTACAGCCACACTACAAATCCTGAAAGGGTAGGGCCTACGCGTTATTCATCATTACATTCCCTGCAGTGCCTAGCACAGTGTCTTGGGCATGGTGGAGCCTGATAAATACAGCAGCCTGTGTCACCCAATCACTTCTGTCGGCAGGTGAAGGAGAGCAGGTAGTAACCAAGATGGAATTCTAAAGTGAGGCTGTGGTTATTGCTCTAAAGAACACTGAACCCTACCAAAAGCTCGGGGAGATCATCCCTGTCACCCATTGCTGCTCTGTGATAATCTGTGTGCCTCTGGATGACGGAAGACAATGTCATACCTCAGAATATCCACTACTTGTTCATAGGAGAGCTCTTCAGCGGGCTCGTTGTTCACTTGGAGGATCTGATCACCTGGGAAAAGCTTGCCGTGAGCACAGCCTCCTGTTGGACAGAAAAGATGTAACTGGTGCTCGCCCAGGAGGGCCCACACCTCACGTGTCACCGCAGCATTCCTGAGTGGCAACCTGATCCAGTCCTCAGGGCACTGGCTCACCACCCCCCAACCCGGCACCACGGCAGACGGCCTTGGGCTCACGTGGATCTCAGATTTCCTGTTTACAAATCATGGATAATGTACCTACCATCCATCACCATCACAGGACATTAGGAGATTGTCCTGGGAAAAATGACTAGCAGAACTCTTTGAATCAACAGAGCTGGCCAGTAAATCTACTACATGCATTTCTGGTTCGCGGGCCTGGCACTCAATCCACTGAGCCACACCAGCCAGGGCTTACATTCGTTTCTAAAGAACTGTGTGTATGTACACTGAAATTAATGGGTTTTAACTAGGCCCAGATCTAACACGAATATGTAGCTGGGGTACCAAAATAAATATTAGACATTTCTAGCCTGCTCCTCTTCACCTTGATACGGTCTATATTTTACAAAGATTCTAGTGAAAACAGATCAATAATTTCTATTACTGTCTGACCAGAAACTCTACCCAGCTTGGAGCATGCGGGGTTCAAAGAGGGACACTGGCTGATCCAAATACTGTCACCCCCCGGAGACCTGCCAGGTAGCCACGGGTGGGCAGAGCCCTGACTGAGGCCAGTGGGAGCTCAGGGTTCAGATCAGCAAGTGCACTCGGGGCTCCCTCCCTCCCAGCACCAGAGGACGAATGTGCAAAGCCCAAGAGAGAATTAGGTCAGAATCAGGCCAGAATTAGACATGCCCTTTCTAACTTCCAGGGGCATCCATTTCTGCAATACGTTACTAGACAGAGAGATGGGCAGAGAACCAGAGCTCTTCCCCAACAGGAGGCCAAACTCCTTTCCCATTTCCCAGCCAGCCCTTACCTGCTGTGACGGCCACCACGGTGAGGGGAAGGTTCTCGGAAACGTGAAAGCCATAGTCCTGCAGGAGGGCGTCTTTGTCTATTTTTACTGTGTGTTTCACAGGGATGAGGGTCTGGGTTGGGATCCCAGGGGGCCCAGCAACTGCAGCAACTTTAGCCCTGGAAGAGAAGGAGGATGTAAAAAGAGAGACAGGGGGCTTGGAAGTGGTGGCTACAAACCAGGTCAGCACCAGGCACCCTGGAGGAGCTGAGCAGACAACCCTCCTTTGATAGAGATAAGCCACGAACACCAGGAGAAAAAACACCAACTAGCACCACGCTCTAAGAGAGACGCTGGGAACTGCCATGGAGCTCAGAGCAGCGGAGAACAGTTTTGACTTTGTGGGGTAGGGGGCAAGGAATCAGGGAAGCACTTGCTACCTGGAAGAGGTGACATTTGAAAGATGCTGAGGGTATATATAGCCTCATGGGTCAGATCCTGGCACAGTAGCTGCTGCTGAGTGGGTGGGTGGATGGGTGGATGGACAGGCATCCCAGGCAGAAGGCACCGTAGAGCAGAGGTACAGAGAGGAAAAATGTGGACTGTGGACGGGAATGAGGAGTTGTTTGGCTTGGCTGTCCGATGATGCCACTTCACTGTGTCTTCGGTGGTTCTTTTTTCTTTTTTTGCTTTCTGATGACTTTTGTTTTCCTTTGAACTTCGTAACTGTGAGGATTCCAATATGAAATCCCAGATAGTGAAGACTTTCTCTATGTTAATCCTTTAAAAACATGTATATTCTCTACGTATCTAAAATCAGTCAAGGTACAAGCTGTATTTTCCATCTCTCAAAGCCACAAAGTGAGTCGCGAACTATTTTTTATTTGACTGCGGCAAATGATTTTTCTCCCTGGAGGAGTCAATGGTTCTTCCTGGGGAAGGTCAAATAGTGACGGGAGGAGGTGTTTATTGTCATTATAAACTCCAGAAATGTGGAGAAGTAATGGCTCCCTCGGGGCTCTGCAGTTAAAGGCTATCATTCATTGTCATCCACTTACCAAACACTGTCAGGAACTCTGACTAATGCGCTGGGACCTCACATATCTGGGACTCACCTCTGTCATTTACAATGATCTCCAATTTCAACAAGAACCAGGAAATATGAAAAACAGCCTCACGGAGCCAAAACGCATGTGACAAGTCCAAGTACAAAGCCTCCTGCACATCATCCATCAGGAAGCTGCGCAGACCCTGGCTGAGAGCAGGTCGAAGCTGTCTGAATAGAGGACTCACGTGGCTTAGAAGCAAAGAGAAGATACGTCCTAGGAAAGCACATGGGAAGTACTGAGAAGTGGTAGGAGAAAGACCTAATGAGGGGGAAGAAATAGAAAGCTGTGAAAATTTATACTCAATAAAACCCATAGCTATTCCTGATTTTTGGAAAACCTTAAACTTAGGAACGGGTCTTTCTAAATAAAATAAATAATATACTGCACTGAAAGCCAAAAATCAACATGTATGTTCCTTTAAAAAAGCAACAGGAAGGATACCTTAGACACTACTCCTATCTAATGTAGCCCGAGGAATGCTTGTAATAGTTTTCACAGAAGCAAAAACAATAAGAGACATTATAAGCAGAGGAAATGGAAAAAATACCACTTTTTTAACAAAACAAATACCACTTTTTTTGTAGGTGATGATATACACCTACAAAATAATCAACAAAGAGAATTGTTGGAGCTGAAAAAAATTAAGTTTGATAAAGTTGCAGGATAAAAACACAATGACAAAAAGCATTCAGCGATCTATTAAAAACAGATCAGTTGAATGGGTACTAGGTGGTAGGCATTCTTAATGAGCTAACACAATAGAGGAAGACACAAATAATTCCAAACTAGTTTCCTTGGAGTTCCTCAGTACAGTGGCCTTTGCACAAGCTCTTCTCTCTGCCTAGAATCTGCCCCCGCTCCCGACATACACGCGCTCTGGACAGATTTCCCCAACGCACCCAGACACGCACTTTACCTGCCTGGCTCCCCCGCTGCCCTCTGGTTTTAGCAGAAACATCCTGCTCCCCCTGCTGAACACACCTGCAGAAACTGTACTTCCTTTTTTTCAATCATACACCCTATTTATAAGGACCAATGTGAAGTCTCTTGTTTGACTATAGTTTTTTTTTTTATTATTGTTGTTCAGTTCCAGTTGCCCCACATTTTCCTCCTGTTTGACTATAGTGTATATGGCAAAAATTATGAGCTGAATTCAAAGCTAGGCATAGAGTAAGGCTTGAAAAATGCTTAGAGAACAGAGGAAAAAAAAACAAACCTTATCACAGGGTTAAATGGACTCCATTCGGATGCTTTTCAAATGGGCAGGTTTACCCGCCTCGGCCGTTTGGGAGGGTGCCTTCCGCAGCAGTGGTGGACAAGTGAGGCCCCACTGGGCTGACTAATCCCTGGACGGTGTCAGGAGCTTTGGCCCGACGTCTGGATTTGACATTTTCCCCGAAGGCCACATTTCAGCTTTTGTTTGCAAAGGGATTGCCTAAGAGCATGATCAAACCATGGCCTCTCCTCACAGAAAATGTTCAATATTTGACGGAGCGCTGAAGGAAATGATCTCTGTAGCCAAATTTTCTCCTGATGCATGTTATAAATGTCAAACTGAGTGCGGGCAATCCAAACACCTGTGTCTGCTGCCTTCGTAATGGTTTCGAGTCATAAGTCTAGAGTCGCTGCTGTGATTTTACATCGGAACAGAAGTAAGACCTGCAGCTACACGAATGGAATTCCTGTCCAATAACCAGATGTAACCCAAGGTAGAACCAGGAAAAAAAAAATGTTAAATTTATCATGAAAATAGTCTCATGTAGACTAATTCTCTATTTTATAGACTATCACTTCACACTGAGCTGATCAATGACATGAAAAGGAAAGAAACCAGGTTGTGTTTTAAATATTCTCTGGCTTTTTATCTACTTTCTGACAAAGTATGTTTTACCTCTATGTTGTAACAACAAAGAATTCACTTTTGAGTTCCAGCAGGATGTGGAGAAACTGTTCTGAATCTATGTTTAAACATTGTATTATGTTCAGCTTAAGTGATTTTAAAAACTAAAGTCTGGTATCAGCTGGATTTTTAATGGAAAGCTTATCCAAAGAAAGAATAATTGAGGTAGCAGCCTATACCAGAAAGAAATTGAGGACTTTGCTTGGAGCTGTGTCAGCTTCTCGGGGCCACTGAACGTACATACTGAGAGTCCAGTGCAAGAGGGCAAAGGCCTGCAGTTGTGAGGGGGGGTGGGGGGTGGGAATTACCCCCTGTCACTTTAAAAAGGAGATTTGGGAAGGGAGAGCCAGACTGTGGCAGCTCTGGGCACGCAGTGCAGGGGCCTCCCGGCCTGCTCTCCTCGGTCTTTCCACCGATGCCCATGAGTCAAAGAGCAATAAAAATTTGGTACTGATAATGGTCTTTCTATGTCGTTAGGAGTACCAGAAAGGTCCAATAGGGCCAACCGTACAATTAGTAAACAGTCGGTGGTGATAATGAACAGCAAATCTGGAAACTAACAGCAAGGGTCCTGACACTCAGAAGCCATGAGGCGTGCGTGTGTGTGCCCACAGGTCTGTGTGCCCAGACCTGCGTGTTCATTATTGGTGAGAGTCAAGATACGTTGAAAGAAATCATCTTATTCAGCCCTGAGGATAAAACCAAGGCCCCAGAAGAAGACATCAAGGTACACTAAGCTCTCTGTTTCTTTACATCGTGCTCCGTAAAACTAGCATTTCTAGACTGAGCATGAGAAAACTCCGTAAGGCTTATGCTGAATTGTTTCCATAATACAATAAAGTTATTCTAAAGTTCACATGGAAAAATAGGCAGGCAGGAGTAAAAAACTGAAAATAAAGAGTAATAAAAGTCTAATTGAATAGATAAACATGCAAACAGTTTTAACAAGCATGTGAAGTGGGGCAATTAGACCAATGAAACAGAAGAGCTAGCCCAGAGAGAGATCCAATTTCCCACTCCCAGACACGGGAACTTCATGGATGATAAAGGAGGGGTCATAAATCAGCGAAGAAAGATACTCACAGTCAGTGGTAAGGCAAACTACTTTCTATTTTGGAATAAATCAAGTGAGATCTTTATCTCATTGCCTATACTAGAATAAACTACATATTGAAGGATTAAATATAAAATATTTTAACTATGAAATTGAAAATTAATTAACCTCATTTAATTATTGGGTGAGGATTTCCTAAGCTTAGAAGCAATCAAAGAAATTGCCAAAAGAATATCATTTAACTACATAAAAACCAAAACTTTTGCCCTGGTTAGTGTGGCTCAGTGGATTGAGTGCTGGCCTGTGAACCAAAGGGCTGCCAGTTCAAATCCCAGTCAGGGCACATGCCTGGGTTGTGGGCCAGGTCCCCAGTTGGGGGCATGTGAGAGGCAAACACACACTGATATTTCTCTCCCTCTCTTTTTCCCTCCCTTTCCCTCTCCCTCAAAATAAATAAATAAAATCTTTTAAAAAAACCCAAAACTTTTGTAGGAGAAAAAAATTGGTATAATTAAGTAGACAAGTATACTATAAGTCTTCCTCATTTTATCACTTACACAGTTATACAAAGCGTTAAGAAGAAGGCAATTAAGTTCAAAGCACAATGCTTAAAAATTAGTGTATGATATTAAGTAGTCTGTATTGCACTATTTATTATGTATTGCACTATTAGAAATTCAATGCATGTCACAGAGTCCACTGGGTGGGTAGCTATTTCTAGAAGAGCACTGATGTTGTAAGTGTTACTTCGGTATTGGAATGTGAAGTGGCACGATGAGAGAGTAGTCATCTTCATCATCCCTGAATAATTCAGTATCACTAGGCGTGCACCTACCCAAGCATGCACACTCATTCAAACTGAGCACCACTATGTGAATTTGACTAATGATTGTAAATAGCCACCCACTGAAAATGTATTTACAATTTAAGCAATCAAAGCACCTTTGGAAGCTGACACTCCTCCCCAGAAAAAGCACCATTTTAAGGTGCACTATAAAGGTCCAACATTACCCCAGGTTCATTAAAGGTACCAATTCATTCAGTAAAATTTAGAAATGAAAATAGTTATTTTTAACTAATTTGCTCCTAGATGATTTGATTAGACTCAGAGATAAGGTTTAACATTTATGGGGAAAAATGGCTTACAAGTAAAGTACAACTGGCTGAAATTACCAGCTTTTAAACATCTGAAAAAAAAAATAACAGGATTGCTGAAAGATACATGCAAACTTATAGGACTCCAGATGAATTTTTATGTCTTCTTTTTCTGGACTTTAGGAAACATTTCACTGTACTTTTCTCATTTCTTGCCTGGCTATCAGGAAACTTGGAGCCAATCTTTGCATTCTAATGCTAAATCCTATGTCTAATTGGTATACAATCCATTTATAGCATTTGTAGTCTTTTTTCTTATTAAATTTTGTATTGTTGTTTAATTACAATTGTCCCCGTTTTCCCTCATTACTCTCCCCCACCCTACCGACCCCCACCTCCCACATTCAATCCCCATACCCTTCTGTTGTTTATCAGATGAAATAAATTGCTACATCATCTTAATGATTAGTTGGAATTGATTTCTTTTTTTAATATATTTTATTGATCATGCTATTAAAGTTGTCCCATTTTTTTCTCCCTTTTATTCCCCTGCACCCCCTCATCAACATTCCCCCCTCCCCCTTAGTTCATGTCCATGGGTCGTACGTATAAGTTCTTTGGCTTCTCTGCATTTCTAGTCTTTATTGAAAATTTTCTACATGTTTTAAAACCGTAAACCATCAAAAATTCCTTTTGGAAGAACGAAGAGTATAAAATTTAAATATATTTTAATAAGTAATAAGTAATTTACTGTGAAAATTCTTAATCAATAAACATCTATTAAACATCTATTTCAGACTACGTACTCTTCCTGGGTGGAAGATACTTGTAAAACAGAACGGTCACAGTTGTTGGTCTCATATGTGGCAGGAAGGTTGGAGAAGGGCCATATAATCAGATGGGGGAGAGAGACAACGAACAAGTAAATAAATGGATCTATTATTATAAAGTACAACAAGGGGGTAAGTACTCAAGGGAACAAACAGGGGCCCACTGTGCCAAGGAATCAGGAGGAACGAGATGAGGTTGGACAGTCAGGCTGGGGCCAGATCATAAAGGGACTTGCAGCCCGTGACACAATGGCAAGAGAGCCACTGAATGGTTCTGGGTGGGGTGGGGCTGGGGGGCAAGTGTGTGGGACAGGAGCTGTCTGTACCTTGAAAACTCCACTATGGCTTCAGGTCAGAGAATTGGGTGAAGCAGAGAAGAAGGACAGAGAGGTAGAGAGATTGGAGATATGTTTGAAGGTGAACTGACAGGAGAGTCTGGTGGGGTGGAGGCAGAGTGTGAAGGAAAGAGAAAAATTCAGGATGACCCCCAGATTTCTTGATTAAGCAACAGAGTGGTAGGTGGTACCGTTTATTCTACTCCAGGGCAAGTCCAGTGATCTACCCCAAACTTAGCTTTTCAGTTCTTGACCATCAAGCAATCTGAGGACACCGAGAACCCAGCCTGTATCGAAGGTGCAGAGTTGGAAGTGAGAAGCAATTTAAATAAGGCTACTTGTGATTTATCCTAGAAACACATTATCCTAGAAGACATTATGTCTTCCACGGACAATGCCAGGAAACTTTCCCTCTTTCTCAACCACGTGGAAAACAAAACTCTCTAGACGCATGGAAAGATGCTGAGCATCGTTAGCCATCAGGAAAACACAGACCAAAACCACAATGAGACACGACTCTACACTCACCAGGATTGCTACAATCCAAAAGACGGACAATACCAAGCGTTGGCAAGCGTTGGGACCACCATACTCCGCTGGTGGAAACAGAAAGTGGCTCAGGTGCCTTGGAAAATAGCCTGGCAGTTCCTCAGAAGGGTACACATTGAGTTGCCCTATGACCAGCTATTCCATTCTTAAATATTTACCCCAGAGAAATGAAAACATATGTTCAAACAAAGTTTTACACAAATGTTTATAACAGTGTCATTCATAATAGCCCCAAAGTGGAAATAACCCAAGTGTATAGTAGCTGATGCATGAACAAAGTAAATATTCCATAATGGAATGATGTTTGGTAATGAAAAGGAATAAAGTACTGATACATGCTATACGTGGATGAGCCTGAAACACATTAGGCTAAGTGAAAGAAGCCAGTCACCAAAGACCACATATCCTACAATTCCATTTAATGTGAGATATCCAGAACAGGAGACTACAGAGACAGAAAGTACCATATTTTTCAGACCATAAGACGCACTTGGTTTAGAGGAGGAAAATAGGAAAGAAAATTTTGAAGCAAAAAATGTGGTAAAATATTTAATAACATAAATAACATAATATTTCATCAATGTAAATGTAAACAACTCAACAGCAGCGTTAACAACCATTATTCCTCCCAAATTTGAGGGGAGGAGGAAAGTGCACCTTATAGTCCGAAAAATACGATAGAAACCTGGGGCTGGGGGCATGGCAAATCGGGCACAACTGTTAGTGGGTACGGAGTTTCTTTCTGGGTATTGAAAATGAGAATTCTAAAATAAAAATTCTAAAATTAGATTGTGGTGATTGCTGCACAATTCTATATATACAGTAAATATATAACTTTCTAGAGGTCAGTATCACCTTTTATTTATATTCCGTGAGAAGCTAGATATTAGAAAGTTCCAAGAACAAATATTTAGGCAACATCGAGTTAAAGTTATACACATCTTTTCTGCAGGAGTTCTCAGAGCTTTCAACGTGCTAAAATGCACCAAGAATCACCAAGGGGGGTGGGCTGTGGTAGGATATGGGCTGCATCACTTTCTAGACACCTCTGACCACAGAACCTTTTTTAGGGAGCAGCACACCACCAGGTTTTGCAGAATCCACTTTAGGAAACAATGTACCTATCGGCTTTCCCATTGGTTCATCAAGTACCACTTAACCACTTGTAATCTCCTGGAGATGAGGCCGATGCTTTCCCTGCCCTCAGAGAGTTGACAATTCAGAATAAAGAAAAGGGATACATGCAAATAAGTTGAACACGCCAGGAGGAGCACAATACCAATGCTACAAATCAAACAGTGTGTGGTCCCGTGGGAGAAATGAATTCTGACTGTGGGCTAGGGACCACTTCATGGAAAACACAGCACTTTAGCTGGACCTCGCACTGCAGGTGGGTTCTGGAGACATGGAGATGGGAGCCCAGGTCCCCCTAAGGGGTGGAAGGGGAGGTGGGGGTGCTTATGGTAAGGGAATAATGAGTAGGTCATTTTAGCTAGAGTATGATGTGAATTAAAGCAGGGTAATAAGACAAATAGCTGTAAAGGACAGTGGGGTTAATTGCGGAGAGCCTTGAATGTCAAACCCAAAATGTTTAAACTCAGCCTCTCAGAAATGAAGACCCATCAAAAGGTTTCTGAGCAGCGAAAGTAGGGGGTGGCGATGTTCCTATACAAGTCACTCTCTGAGCAAGCCTTGGCTGTTTCATCTGTGAAATGGGGCTAATTCTACCAGCCTTAGCTCACTGCAGTGCACGAGGATTAGAGCACTGGGCTAGCACCGAGCAAGGGCAGCACGGCCCTGAGCAAAGCTTATTCTCAGCAGCAGAACAGCTGTTTCCAGTTCCTTCGGAAGAATGTGTGTCTGTCTCAGAAACACCTGACATGTGATATTTCATCCGTGTGGCAGGGCCAGATGGGAAATCTGAGATGGAAAATGAAGGCTTCGAAAGAGAACATATTTTAAGTTCTCTTGTAGCAGTCACATCAGATCTGTATTTGATTTCACTTTATTTTGTTTAGAATGAAACAGGGACTGCAAGGAAAGAACAGCTGCTAGAAACGAAGACAGGGAAGAGTGTAAACAGCAGATTGTTTGACGCTCACGTCAAGTACAAAGACAAGGAGTGTGTGTGAGACAGAGAGAATGAGTGAGCATGTGTGAGTGTGAGTTCAAAACAGTGTGTATTCTGGAGTGTATATACGCATGCATGTCCGTGTGTGCGAGTGTATTGGTGTATGAGTGTGTTTGTCTCTGAAAATGTGAGAGTGAGTTCGGCGTGAGTGTGCTTGCGTATGCGGGTGCACGTTTGAGGGACGCAGAGGGGAGAGTTGGAGGGGACAGAGAGAAAGGCACTCCTGCAAAATTGCTGACCCGTTTCCACTTCTCCCACCCCGTGGTGTAAGAACAAAGCGAGCAGGACACAGTGATCCCCAGGCGCTGCCAAGACTGGCAGAGCCTCCTCCCACAGGACGCCAATCCTTCACGGACAGAAGTCTCTGCCAGCCCGGGAGCCTTACCGGGCCGAGCTGTCCCGCGAGCGCCGAAGCCATCTCGCAACCATTTGCTCTATCCTGTGTGCTTTCCGTGTCTGGAATAAACTGGTCTCCAGCTCTTCCATTTACCTAAAAGCAAGAAGAGTTTCCTTAAGAAGCTTGCCAATGTATTTTGAAAACTACGCTGACAAATCACTGTGATGCTTCCTGTATTTGCCCATTTTAAGACATGCTAATCAAATAGCCAGGGCTCTGCTTGCACCTGAAATGAACATGCACAGGTGCTCAGTGTCCACAGAGAGGGCGATTCAGCAGCCCTCTGCCCCGAGGAGTCCACAGTCCTATGGTAAGCAGGTTGGCTTAGGAAAAAATAGATAAGGTTTCTTGAACTATGATTGTGACCCACTATGACAGACATACCTTCCTGCATGACACTGTTCCCCCCAACTACGAATGCACCCCGGACAGCACAGCTCAATTCCGCCAGCATCAGGAACTGCACACTCGGGCCTGTTCTTCTGAGTGCTGCTTCTTCGCTCAGTAATTTATATCTAATTTTTGAATAAGTAATTCATTTGCATAATTCAAAACCTAGACCGTGAAAAGACAGCCAGTATATTGGGCACTATACTAAATTTTGTTAAGAGGTTAGATCTCATGTTAAGCGTGTTCTTACCATAATTTTCTAAAAAGTACAGTGAAAGGTCTCCTCTCTATCCTTACCTGCCTTCATCCACCCAGAGCCCACACCCATAGGTAATCACTGCCCTCCTTCCCTATTTATCTTTCCAGAGTTTCTTTATGCCTATACAAGCAAATACAAATACATATTTTATATTTCCTGTTTTCAACATCATATACATTGTCCTGGGCCATACTGTCTTTTCCCCAGAATACGTTATATCCATGTCTGTCCACATCAGTACAGAGAAGGCTTCTTCATGCTTTTTGACAACTTCCGAGTATGCGTGTACTGTAATTTAAATAGTAGTCCTCTGCTGATAGATGTTGGGGTTACTGCCAGTCTTTTGCTATTTTAAATAATACTGTAATATAGCATTTCTGCATGCTTGCAATTCTGTATCTGGATAAGTTCCCAAATATCGAATTGCTAAGTTAAAAGTTATACGCATTTGTGCTTTGATGGACAGATGTTGTCAGGTCACCAAGAAAAACAATCCATGTGCTTGGGATTCCAATTTCACAAAACAATCTATATTTATATTTTTCTATTCTACATTATTTCACTTTCTTAAAATACTGGTCTCAAATCAGCAGATTGATTTTACAACCTCATAAATAATCACAAAATAAGATCAGATATTGGGAAATAACCATGGATACAGAGAAAGTAAGAAAAGAATGATAAGAGATTGTGTTGCTTGATAATACACAAAGGTATTTGAAAATCTTGATGACACAGATGGTTTTCAAGGAAAATATAGAATGATATCAGATGACCCTGAAGGAGATTTAAAAATCTAAATAGGCAATTACCATAGAAGAGAAGGTTGTTAAAGAGCTACCCAAATGCCCCCCTCCCCTCAAATGGTCACAGACAGGTTGAAAATTCTTATAAACCTATAAGATGTACACCTCACCCTGATAAATTTGTTTTATTTTTTTGTTGTTTTTTTAAACATTTTATTTATTTATTTATCTTTAGAGGGGAAGGGAAGGAGAGAGGGAGAGAGGGAGAGAAATATCAATGTATGGTTGCCTCTTGTGTGTCCCCTGCCGGGAACTGGCCTGCAACCCAGGCATGTGCTCTGACTGGGAATCGAACCGTGATCCTTGTGTTCACAGGTCCGCGCTCAATCCACTGAACTACACCAGCCAGGGCCAATCTGTTTTATTTTAAATAGAAACTTGCTATTTTGGGATCATTTTAGATGTATAAAAGGCTTCAAAGATGATAGAGAGTTTCCCATATACACCCTTCATTAAGTTTCCCCCAATGTTACTACCTTACATAATCATTGTACCTTTGTCAAAACTAAGAAATTAACATTGGTCGGATAATATTCACTATAATATAGGCTTTATTCAGATTTTACAATTTCCCCCCCACTAATGTTCCTTTCATGTTTCAGGATCCAATCCAGGATAATGTTGGTTTTAGCTAACTTAGTTAATTTTTCCCCAAATGTTATTTTAGCTTCTAGAGTATAAAGAAGGAATGCTTCCAAATTATTTTTAAGTAGTCAGTACAATATTGATACCAATTCTGTTAGAAACAGTACAAACCCCTCTTGTGCCAATCCCTTCTGGCCTGAAATGTTTCCGTGGAGAAATCAGCTGACAGTCATACGGGAGTTCCCCTGTGGGTAACTAGCTGTCTTTCTCTTGCTGCTTTTAAGACTTTCTCTTTGTCTTTACCATTTTAATTATGGTGTATCTTGGTGTGGGCCTCTTTAGGTCCATCTTGTTTGGGACCCTCTGTGCTTCCTGGACTTGTGTGTCTTTTTCCTTCACCAGGTTAGGGAAGATTTCAGTCATAATTTCTTCTAATAGGTTCTCAATCCCTTGTGCTCTCTCTTCCTCTTCTGGTGCCCCTATTATGTGGATGTTGTTACAGTTCATGTTGTCCCAAAGGTCTCTTAAATTATCCTCATTTTTAAAAATTCTTTTTTCTTTTTGCTGCTCTGATTGGGTGTTTTCTTCTAACTTGTCTTCCAAAATGCTGATTTGATCCTCTGCTTCATTCAACCTGTTTATTCCTTGTAGTGTATTCTTCATTTCAAATAATGCATTCATTTCTGACTGGTTCTTTTTCATGGTTCATATGCCCTTTATTATGTTTACCATCTCTTTAAGGTCTCATTGATTTCATTCATTCTTCCCCTAAGTTCCTTGAGCATCCTTATAACAAATGTTTTGAACTCTGTATTTGGTAAATTGTATGCCTCCCCCCTTTCATTTAGCTCTTTTTCTGGAGATTTCTCCTGTTCTTTCACTTGGGGAATATTTCTTTGTTTCCCTACTTTGCCTCTCTCTGTTTGTTTCTGTGTATTAGGTAGATCTGCTCTGACTTCCAGTCTTGGTAGAATGGCCTTATGAAGTAGGTATCCTCTGAGACTCCATGACAGTCTCTTTGATCAGTTGTGCTGGGTGCTCCAGGAATGTTCCTTGTGTGGGATATGTGGGCCCTCCTGTTGTAATTGAGTCTTGATAGCTATTGATGCATTCATTTGTGGGATCAACCCTCAGGCTGGCTGACTATGAGGATCAACCCTGATCACAGTGTATGAGCTGCTGTGCAGGAGCTGACCACTCAAAGCAGAATTCACCTCAACAGGGTCTGGTGCCTGCTGAGATTTCTCTTTGGATATGCCACTTGTGCAGCTAATTGAATCCTGCTCTGATGTCAACTGGGTGTGTTGGTTCTGGGACCTCTTGTGAGGGACTCTGCAGCAGACCAAAGACCAATGTCAGACGCTGCCTGTGACTGGCCCTGGGCAACCTGTTGGATGCTACAAAGTGAGCCACAGTTTGTGGCTCCCTCTGCTCAGCCTGGGTGTGCATGAGAAGGATCAAGCTGCATACCAAGGCTGGCTTTTACCGGGCCCAGAGGCAGATTAGCAAAAATCTCTAGGAACTTCGAGGTCCGCCTCCACCTGCCAGTTGCTTCTGGTGGTACTTGAGTTGCATGTGATAGGTTCTCAGTGAGTCACCAGGTGGGGACAAGAGGTGGTAACCAGACCTATACAGGTTCAAACTTGGTGCCAGTACTGGGTCTGAGGCTGCTCAGCAAATGTGCTAGGGTATACCAAGTCTAGCTGCTACTTCCTGGGTCCTCACACATTTCTGTGGTGGGGCAGGATCTCAAAGGGTCATCAGAGTGACCCCAGCAGAGTTTATTAGGTGCTAACAGAACAAGATTTGGCTACATGATAGGAAGGCTCTGCACTGATCGAGTGTGTGAGGAAAACATGTCCTCTGTCTTAGAGCCACACAACTCAGTCTGTCCCAGGTTCTGCTAGGAGCCTGACCCCAGTAGGGGGGTGGCAGGGGCAGGCACTGGGAGTTGGCAGAGGGGGAGGCACAGGTCAGGTTGACAGGAAATTGGGGGGAATGGCTCCCATCCCTAAGCTACACAACTCTGTCACTGACACACCCTGAGTCTGCCCAGACCTCTATACACTAGCCCAGGCAGCTGACTCCTTAATAGGGTAGAAGCTCCACAGAGTGGAAGCTTCCCAGGGTGGGTCAAGGGGAGACCAGTGGGTAGGGGTATTGCACTCCCCCAGGCTGATGCTGTTTGGATGGGTGTGCTCCATCCAAGAAAGATGGCATCTGAGGTGTAGTAGAGTGACTCAGCACAGGGGGTTGCAGCAGTCATCCCCTCAGCTCTCTCCCAGAGCCACAAACCCCAGTCTCTCTTCACATGACTCTCGTCTGCTCCATTCTCCCTCTGCTGGAGCCCAGGACGAGTGGCTGCAAATGAGATTTTGTGTGTTGGCCCATTTAAGAGGGCACTTGGCAAACAGAATGCCTGCTGATCTTTACAGCCAGGTATTATGTGGGCACATCTTCCTGGCTCTGGTGCACTGGCTGGAGACCCCAGCTTGGGCTGGAGACCCCATGCTTCTCAGGGGGAGCCTTTGCAGCTGAGATATTCCCCTGGAATTTCAGCTGCCATCTATGGAGCGGGGCCAGACCTTTTTATGTCTCCATACTTCCTACCAGTCTCAATGTGGCTTCTTCTGTAAATCTTTGGTTATAAGACTTCTCTTCGGCTAGTCTTCAGTTGGTTATTCAGGTTTATTGCTCTGCATTTTAGTTGTACTTCCAGTTTGGTCCTGGGAAGACATGAATGTAACTTCTACCTACTCTGCTGCCATCTTGGATCTCTGTCAATACAATGTGTCTTGTGAATATCAAAGCAAGTGTCCTAAATAAAGTGCTGGTGAATAGAAGCTATCAGCAATCAATAGAGTAATGTTGGGGTCTACACCAGGAGTGTACTAACCTGGGTGTATAAAATTGAAAGCAGGACACCAAACTCATCACTTTACCTGAAGACACATTTTTTAGTCAGATGCCAGATAAATGCAAATGAATGGTCAAAAAACAGGCTGAGACCAAAAATACATTCCATTTAGATCAAGGGATGTGTCAGTCTAGCTTTTTTCTGCAATGAGGGACATCAGATCTGACTACTGCCTTCAGTTCTAGGCATCTCGCTTTTTAAAAATATTTTATATATTTATTTTTAGAGAGAGGGGAAAGAAGGGAGGAAGAGAGGGAGAGAAACATCAAAGTGTAAGGTAAACATCAATTGGCTGCCTCTCACACGCCCTCAATTGGGGACCTGGCCTGCAACCCAGGCGTGAGCCCGGACCAGGAACCAAACAGGCTGCCTTTCGGTTTGCAGGACGATGCCCAGTCCACTAAGCCACCCCACTCAGGGCAGCATTTTGCTTTTGTTTTTTAAATTATAAAAGTAGAGACAGTAGATTTCTGGTTAAACATGGTGAGTTGAAACCATGTCTTTATCTCTTCTCTTTCCTAAAATAAATTATAGTAAAGAAGTAAAAAGGGGATGAACCCACAGAATAAAGGGAACAAGAGAGATGACAATTGATGAGAGACGCTGATGATGTTTGGGAGACAGAAATTGTTTGGGGGAGAGGTTGCTGAGCAGAGCCAAGGAAACAGAAATCTACGTGCTTTCAGAAGGGGGTTCTAGTGAAAAAAT
Source organism: Anoura caudifer (assembly GCA_004027475.1). Taxonomy (NCBI): domain Eukaryota; kingdom Metazoa; phylum Chordata; class Mammalia; order Chiroptera; family Phyllostomidae; genus Anoura; species Anoura caudifer. Next base: position 47,004 of record PVKU01005134.1, on the reverse strand, counting down.
GAGCCTATTTGCCCTAAGATGGCTCAGGAATTGGAGGCAGCAGGTGCAGGAGAAAACAGGAATGAGGCATAGGGCTGAAAATTCGAATACAGATCTCTACAAGCAGCAATAGTTCACAGGCACCATCCTACTCCAGGCAACCTTGCCCACTTACACAACCACCTCTTCCCCACTCTACTGGAAACAAGAGGCTTACTATTTGGAGAAATCAAATAAGAGAGGTTTCAGATTTGGGGAGACTTGGCACAATAGAGGGTACAGGAATGAAAATAGAAGGATTAAGTAAAACTCTCCATACTAAATGGTAAGACCTCCAGTCCCTTTCTGTGCCTCATTCCCAAAATACTGGCAGCTAGAACTTTATATTTCAAAAAATAGTAGACTAGAGAATCCTTTTCTGGAGAACTAAACAGCACCAGAAAAAAAAAAAAAGACCTTCAGATATTGATACTTTCGGCAACTAGGTGCCTTACCATTAAAATCTGTCAGTCATTCAGCCCCACCCATCATGCAAAGCTTCCAATCGTTTGTTTTCAGTGCAGTTATCAAACTGCCGTGCTTTATCCGTAATCAACAGGAATGGACGTTTGAGAAGGGCCTGCATTATGAAAAACAGATAGAAACGAACAGAGCTCAGAAGAAACAGAGACAATACAGGAAACAGAAGAAAAAAATTAATCTATAATTTAGATCCTTAGGAAGATAACATCTGCCCTGGCTGGTGTAGCTCAGTGGATTGAGTGCTGACCTGCGAACCAAAGGGTGGCTGGCTCGATTCCCAGTCAGAGCACAAGCCTAGGTTGTAGGCCAGGTCCCCAATAGGGGGTGCTTGAGAGGCAACCACACACTGATGTTTCTCTCCCTTTCTCCCTCCCTCCCTTCCCTTCTCTCTAAACATAAATAAACAAAATCTTTAAAAAAGAAAGATAGCATCTTACATCCATGAAACCAGAAGAGGATTTCTTTTGGGAAAAAAAAATCACAAAACATGAATAAATACTTGAATATTAAAAATAAGATGGCTGGAATAAAAATTCAATTAAAAGGTTGAGAAATGTAGTCAATGAAATATCATAGAAAGAGTTACAAGAAGCCAAGCACAGGGAAAATAGAAAAATTAGAAATGCATAGTTATCAGTCCAACATTCATCCAGCCTGAAGAAGAGAGTAAAGGAAATGGGGATAAGGGAATTGTTAAACAATTTCCCTGAAAAATCTAAGTTTCTAGATTAAGAACATTTACTAACTGCCCAACACAATGAATAAAAAAGGACCCACATCAACATATAACACTATAAAATTTTAGAAACTAGAAACAATATCTTTAAAACTTCCAGCAATAAAACAGATCACATAGAAATAAATGCGACTAAAAATTACATTAGACTTCTTAGTAAAAACAATGGAAGCTTGAAGACATTGAAGCCTTATCTTCAAATTTCTGCAGGAAAATAATTTTCGATCTAGAATTCCACATGCAAACTGCCAATCAAGTAGGAAAGACATTTTCAAACATTCAGGTCTCAAAAATTAACCTCTCATATATCCTTTCTCAGGATGCTACTAGAGGATGTGCTCTAGCAAAACAAGGAAATAAATACATAAAGAAGAAATGGGATCGAGGAAATTCAGTATGAAATACAGGCCAGAGGCAAAGGAAACACCCAGAATGACTGTAAAGAGATATACTATGATAACACCTGTGTTTAAGGCTGTATTATGGATCTGCACATGTTGGTCCATAAAGACAGAGGCTTTAGGGAAAAAGTAAGAATGGATAGATTATCTGATGTGCAGAAAATTTCACTGAGAGGCTGTTGGAGGATGTGGAAAGAATTAGCAAAAAATTCATGAAAAACTAAGCAAATCAAAAATGAGAAATTATGAAGCCCGAGAAAAACAGTAAGTTGTAAAAAATGGAAATAAAATTATAGTTCACTACTTAGCTCAGCAATAAACAGCATTTGCATTGCCATAATGTCAACATTGAAAAATGATTTCTCAAAAACAGCGATACGACAACATTGGGAGGATACAGTAAAGGGAAGCTAATGTGCTGGTATAAGAATTAAATCCCCCACTACGTAATCATTAGATAATGCCTAAAATCCATAAATTAAGAAATAGTAATGCAAGGATGTTCCTCAGAAATATGGAGTGAAAAAAAGGGGGAAATAGCTAGAAGAGTTGAAGGAGGTTGCCTCTAAGAAAAGAAATTAGAGGCTGGGGAGGAGTGAGGCAGGAACTGTTGACGTGTTAGAAGCCCTTCGCACTATTAAAAAAAAACTATTTAACTATTTTTATTACTTTATCTTAATTTTTAAAATTGAATATATGCTTATCATAAAACATACAGAAAAAATAATGAAAATAAAATAATCTGTAATCCTACTTCCCAGTTATCAACTGTTAATTTTTCATCCTTTTTCTATGCTTATACATGCTACATATTCTTATTAAAATGAGGTATTACACTTCTCCCACTAAATATGACTCATATTTCATGAACATTATCCACATTAATATTTAAACACTTTACATCATCACTTTAAATTGCTATGTAGTATTATTTTTTGGGACCATGTCATAATTTATTCAATAAATCTATCATTGGACATTTGTGCTGTTTCCAATTTTTCATTATTATAAAAGCTTTATAATGAACATCCTTATTCATGGTAAATGGCTACTTCCCAAGTATTTTCTTGGGATAAATTCCTAGAAGTGAAATTACTGGATTTAAGCTTATGTTCATTTTTAAGAATTCGGAAAGTCTCAAATTACTTTCAAAAAGGTATCAGCCTGCACTCCTGCCAGGGCAGACCTTTGTAAACACTGAACATTAGCATTTTGAAAAATTTGCTAATATGATGGAAAATTAATACCTAATTATTAACTTAAATATTTATATTTTGAAAAATGTAGAAGGTATAAGTATCATCCACATTCTCATAAACACTGGATATTATCTTTCCAAAATATCTTCTAATTGGATGGAAAGCAGGATCTAATTATTTGTTTAAATATACATACATTTTTGAAGACATAGAAAACAGAGTAAATGTCACACATAATTTTATCACATTACAAATTATATAAAATAGCCCTGGCTGGTATGGCTCAGTGGATTGAGCATCAGCCTGTGAACCAAAGGGTCGCAGGTTCAATTCCCAGTCAGGGCACATGCCTGGGTTGCAGGCCAGGTCCCCAGTTGGGTGCACATAAGAGGCAACCACACGTTAATGTTTCTCTTCTTTCTTCCTCTCTCCCCCTCTGTCTAAAAATAAATAAATAAACGATTAAAAATTATATAAAATAAAAATCATATTTCAAGCATCCAATCCAGTCCCTCAGAGATTACCACTGTTTGGTAGGTATTCACACAAACTTTGCCTTAAATCTGTTGATACCTACAATATATTGCGTGATATTGAAATATATAGTCCACAGCTCTGCTGTTGTGGCTCAATGGATTGAGTGCCAGCCTGAGAACCAAAGGGTCACTGGTTTGATTTCCAGTCTAGGGCACATGCCTGGGTTGTGAGCCAGGTCCCCAATGGGGGGCATGCAAGAGGCAACCACACACTGATGTTTCTCTCCCTCTCTCTCTCCCTCCGTTCCCCTCTCTAAAAGGAAATAAATAAAAATCTTTTAAAAATAGATATAATCCACAAAAATAGAATCATGCTATACTCAGCAGTCTGCATGCTGCATTTTCTAACCTGTGAATATATCATGGACATCTTTCCAAATTAGAGCTCATAACACTTTTGAAATTACAAGGTGGGACCTAAAAAATCCGAGAACTATCTTCTGAAGAGTGGGCCCCTTGTAGTACAGGCTTCCCTAGCTAGGGAGTGTTCTGGCATCCGTATCAGTATACCAGCTGGTGGTGGTGTGAGAGGCTGCATTCAGCTTCAGTGAATTTTTTTTTTTTTTTTTTGAAGACTCTTTCAGTGCATTTGTCCATTTCATGCTGGGTGATTTAGGAGTGCGCTTGCCCACACCACACTGAGCATTCAGCAGTTTTGACTAAAAATGGCATAACCTCTGTGCCCCACCCTTCCTATTCACCTGATCTCCCCCAAGTGACTTTTTTTTTTGTTTCCCTAGATGAAAAAAGTCCTGAAAGGGAAACGTTTAGCTGATGTGGAAGAGGTGGAACGAAAAATGGCAGAAGCACTAAACGGCATCAAAATCAACAAGTTTAAAAACTGTTTTGAGGTGACTCAAGTTGAAATATGTAAGAATAAATACACAATTTTTTATAAATAAATTCCAGGTTTTTATGGGTCCCTCCTCATATTTGACAACTAATCATCTGAACATTTTTCATTCACTATGACTATTTGTATGTCTTTTTTGTTACTTTTGTTTCTGGTTTTCCCGTATTTTTCTACTGGAAGGTTCACCATCTTGTTATTGTAAAAGCTTTTTTATAATATCAATTATTCAATGTCCCTTCCCCAGGGACACAAAACCACATCATATTTCTGTGAGACTTAGCATGGAGGGTCCGGAATGAAGATTCTAGTGTCCTGACAGCACAATGACTAACCACAAAGGGTAGAGAATGAACATCCAGCAAAGCCCGCAGGATATTGCTTTCTGATATCAATCGCCTGGTCAGACGCTTCATGGAAGTGAGTCGACTAGCAATTCTCGGATAGAGCCATCACCCTGGTGTGCCTTATGTCTAAGCCTCACACGTTCAGCACCTTTTTAGGGGACTAGGGTGGTAAAGAGATTAAAGCCAACTCTTTGAAGAATCAGCGAATGTTTGTTTGACAAAGGCTTGTATGATTGTGGTTCACCAACAGCCAAAAGGCTACCAGGTAGAGGAGACACAATCCACGTGATTCTGGGGTGCAGGCCATGATTCACGGGGGTAAGGCCACAAGAAGGAGACTCAGCTTAGGCTAAGGCTAGACCTCTCTAGTGTTCCTAGGGGTGCAAGGGCCGAGTGAGTTTTCTCAAGTCAGCAGGATCCTGGCCACCGAAGGCAGTCAGGCAGAGGCTGAAACACTACCTTTGCATGGCCGCAGAAGGGACTCTGCCATGGAAGACAGGCACTAGACTACTGTGGCGGTTCCTTGCATCCGGACGACCTGAGGCCTCTACTAGAGCTAAGAACCAGGTCAGACAAACCTGGTTGTGTTTCATCTCCAAGTTCAAAGACCCACATCCTCTGGAGTTTCTGCCAATCCTGAAGTAACCACAGCACTGGAAGATACAAAGTCTCCCACCGCTGCGGTGTTTCAGTCTCCAGGTGACTGCAGAGTGTCCGGGATCTCAGACAGACCCTTTGGGGCTGGAGGCCATCAAGCCTTTCTGTAGCTTTTGAAGGTCGCCAGGCTGCAATGATTACTTAGAAGGGATTGTTAGGAAACAGCTGCCAAGTACAATTTAGCTAATTGATTTCTATGAACATATACGACTGTGATTAAAAGAATTAATTTGCATTATATATCTGGCCAGTGGGTAGGCACGCTCCTTCACTTGGGGCTCCCCGGAATGAAAAACTACATCAACCAAGCCATTAAAAATGCTCCCTGACTCAGCTGGTCTAAGCAGGAAATCTGAAAGTCAAGAAAATGACCTGCTAATGGTTTTAGTATTAGCCTCTGAGTTGCTGAACTAATGGAAGAAAATAGAAGCCAGGATCATCCCCAAACATTTGAATCTTTTCTACAATCCTGGTGCCAAGAAGTCATCTGACCTCTAATTGTTCTGTCCTTCACGGGTGGACCTGTCTTATTGCTACAAAGTTTCCTTCCCTAAGCTGAATTCCGCCTCTCTGCCACTTTAGTCCTCTCCACAGTGGCGCTGCCCACCCCGCCCCTCCCACCACCACCATCCAGAATAACTCAGCTCCTGCTTTTCCACGTTGGCCTTTCTGGGTTTGAATATAGCACTCTTTTAAAAAAAAAAAAATTACAGTTTACTGTCAATGTTATTTTGTATTGGTTTCAGGTGTACAGCTTAGTGGTTAGACAATTATATACTCTACATAGTGTCCCCCTTGACATTTCCAGTCCCCAACTGGCACCATGCACCGTCACCACGATATTATTGATTATATTCCCTATGCTGCACTTGACATCCCCTTGCCTATTTTGAACATAGCCATCTCGTTGTCGTCAAGTCTCCTCTGCCCCAGAATAATCATCCTCGGTTCCTTCCACATTTCCTCAAATAACAGGGTCACTGTAGGTCACCCTCCTCTGGACACTCACCAGTTTGGCAAAATCTCACGAAGGGCAGATCGCCAAACTGAACACACTTCTAGTTCTCTGAACCAAAGTAAAATGCAAGGCAAAGTCTCAATTTTTTTTGCAAATGGAAAAGACTCAGTGAGAGCTATCTTAAAAGCAAACTGACAACTAAGGATATAAACCCTTCAAAGGGGATACAAGAGGTGATAATAAAAGACGTCAGGAAACCATCCTGGCTAACTGAGAAATGAGAAACATCCATCAAGGCAGTAAAGGATAGAAGAGAAACACAAGAGCCAAAAACCACCTATGCAAGGTCCAAGGATACAAATCAACTGTCGACGCAGAGAAAACACACACTAACAAGAAACCAAAATGCACGGCAAATATCTAGCCTTTGGAATAGTGAGAGAATGCAAACGCCAAACTAGCATTTCTCTGAAACTAACATATAAAAGTGTTAAAACCTCTTGACCATCCCCCTGGGTTCCTGTGATGCCTGTCTCCTCATTATCCTCAGTCTCTCAGACAGCACCCACCCAGCCTCCTTCTCCAGCTCTCTCTTCCCTCCGCCATCTAGCTCGGGGCTTGGGTTCTCTGCTCCCTTCTCATCTAAATAAACAGTATCTATTCCTCACCCAGCAGTTCCCAAACTTTGCTGCACATGAGAATCGCCAGGGAAGCTTTTAACAGTCCCAGGTGGTACTCAAGACCAATTCAATGTATTTTTATTTTGTTTTTATTGTTGACACTATTACAGATATCCCCATCTCCCGACCTTCCCCCCCCCCCCCCCCCCCCCCCCCCCCCCCCCCCCCCGCCCACCTCTACCTAGACTCTGTCCCCATCCCTTCCCTCTGGCCATACCACACCGTTTCCTGCATCTGTGGGTTAGACATTTAAAGACAACCCTGACCCCAGTGATTCCAAGGTACAGCAAAGTTTGAAGACCAAACTGCCTCTCTAAGATTTCTACCAAGATGTGCAGTAAGCCCCTGAGCCAGTTTTATCCAAAACGAAATTCACCATCTTTTTGTTGTTGTTCCATTCCTCAAATCCCCCCCTCCAAGGTAGGACATCTTGTTGAAAGAGACTACTTTCTCTAACTTCCCCAGTCAAAACTTTGGGAATTGTTCCTGACTTTTCCTCCTGTTTCATGCTCCACACTGAGCCAGCCACCTCCCAATTGTCTTAACCTCTCACCTCCTCTCCTCTCTTGGGGGTACTTTGATTCTGTCTGAATTACTATAATAACTTTCTTCTAGCCAGTGTTTCTGCTTCTAGATATGCCCCCCATCAATCTACCCTGCATAGGCCACCAAAGTGATACACTGTGTAATTCTAATCATATTACTTTTATTTGCAAAATCCCACAGTGGTTCCCCTCGATCTTTAGAATGAAGTCTGTGCTCAAGAATCACAATATGATTAACAGAACTACATTGACAATACTACTATTTCCTATGTGCCAGGTACTGCACTAAGTAATTTACATGCATTGTCTAATTTAATGCTTATTCCAATCCTCATTTACAAAAGGGAAACTGAGGCATGAAGAAGGTAAGTATTTTGGCCACCAGCACACAGTGAGGAAGTGGCAGAAGGGGAATTTCAAATCAGATTAGCTGCTGGTGCCTGGAGCTGGAGCGACCATTCCATCCCACTGCCTCCCTCAGGCCTTGGGATGGGAGTCCAAGCCTTTTGTGATCTGGCCCCTGCCTGCCTGCCTGTCTGTCTGATCCCGCCTCGCACCATCCACTCCAGCAGAAGCGGACGACCTAGTGGTCCCCAGACAGGGCCTGCATTCTCACACCCTCATGCCTCTGAGGATGCCTTTCCTCTGCCTGTCCACCCATCACGTCCCGCGCACACTTCGGTGCGTGCATATGGTGGTCCTCGGGACTAGCACGGAACCCTGCTCTCTCCAGCTTGTCTTCTCTGTGAAAACAGTGACAGTGATCCCTGCCCAGCTGTGCTCCAAGGCTGGTTTAAGGCTTACATTCCATTACATTGTGACAATTATTTAAAAACTGTAAAGTGCTAGGCAAATGTGCCTGAGAGAAACCTCTTTTTCTGAAGTGGTGTGGGCTCACTTGTATGACCAAATTTGTCTGAGGCAAAAGCTTGGAGAATAAAAAAGTTTATTTCTGCCCTAAAAAGGAGAGAAATGCTGACACACACTACAACATGGGTGAACCTTGGAAACGTTATACTAAGTGAAAGAAGCCAGGCCCAAAGGCCACATACTGTATGATTCCATTATAGGAAATGTCCTCAATAGGCAGATCCATATGGATAGAAAATTGATTAGTGGTTGCCAAGGGGCTGGGGAGAAGGGGAGGTGAGAATAGACTGCTAATGAGTAGGGGGCCTTTTTTGTGGAATGGGGAAATGAGACAGCGGTGATGGTGGTACAACGCCGTGAATATACTAAAAAACACTGAACTGTATGCTTTGAAAGAGTGAATTTTATGGTATGTACATTGTATTTACAGTTTTAGAACAGAAGTTTATCTCTGGCGCCTGCTCCACCCTCTATCCCTGTGGCAGCACCCCAGCTCCTGCAAGGAGCCAGCTTTTTTCCCAGCCACGCCCCCCGACCCCCCTTCCCTCTTAGTAAAACCCAGAACGCTGGTTCCCTAAAAGTATGAGAAGCATTTGGAGGGCTGGTTAAAGTGCAAATTGCTGGGGCCCCAGAATTTCTGGTTCAGTTGGTCTAGAGTGGGGCCCAAGAATTTGCACTTGTTAGAAATGCAGACTCTAGATAACAGCTTAGGGTGCTGAAAACAGCAGGGACCCGGAAGTCAGGAGGCCTGGATTCTCCTCCTGGCTGGTCTCTAATTCAGCCTAGACGCATAAAGTCATCAACCTCTGGCTATGTCTCTGATCTTAGCGCTGAGTTTCTCTAGCTATCTGCCAATTCCAAACACTGCATGATCTCACCACTTCCCTTCTTAAGTCCTCTGGGGCTCCCATCCCTAAAATTCAGCCTCTTCCCGCTCCATCCCCCACTGCTGCTTTCCCTAACGATTAGGAAAAAGGAGGGAAATGAACATACACATAACCTGTGACATGCCACTGTCTCCTCATGGCAACCCCTCATGGTGGGGCTCCATAACTCTGTTTTGAGGACAAGGAAGCTGGGGCTTGGAGAGGTTAAAGAACTTCCTCAAAGTGGCTGAGGGGACCCAAGTCCCCATCTTCATCTGTCTAATAATTCTCCGTTCTGGTCTGTCCCTCCAAACAGCCCTAGGTGACCCCTCCTTGTGTATTTGTTCACGATCTCCCCACGGAGACGTATTCAAACACCATCTAACCTCCACAACCCAGCTCAAGCTCTAGCACATCCAGGTCGGTCCCGGCTTACCCGTTGACCACGTCCCACCAGCTCCCCAAATGCAGAGCTGTTGAACTGTCTCACTCCTCCATTCAGCCCGGGACCTCCTCGTCTACGCGCTTGTCTTTCCTCACTTCACATGGATTCAGATCTTGTTTTCTTCCCCCTAGATCGTAAACTCCTTGAGAGGAGGAGAAAGGTACCCCATTTCTTTGCAATCCCTGCAGGGTCTAGCAGAATGCCTTGAGCTCTGCTGACATTCACTGAATCAAAGATGGCAGGTTATGGATGTCTGAAGTGCTATGGTAAGATCAGAACTCTAGAACAATAAGCAGCTTTAATTCTTGAATGTCTTAAGCCAAAAGAGAGAGTCATTTGCAAAGATTTTAGAGGAAGTAACGTCGATTGTTTGGGGTTGCCTTGGCTCATTACAGTGACCAGAGCTCAGAGAGAGGTAAGGGGCTGGGGTCCCTCATCCACATTCGTTTTCTAAAATGAATTCTGATGAAGATGATGCTTTATCAGAAAAAAATGACAGTTCTGAGAAAGGAAGGGGGGACTTATCTATTAATATCATATTACATGATTATTTCTCAAAGCGTAATTGCAACCCGGACCCCATGAAGGAGTTTCAGTTCCGTCTGCCCTGCACAGGGATCCCAGTCCAGCCCTTCATTGCGGCCCAGGCTCCAACACTCGGACTTCACGGGACGTTTCACTTGTGGTCATAAAAAAAGTCAAAGGCTAGATGAAATTGTTTGCTTTTCCTTTCTCAATCTGGAAGAGCACTACACATCATCCTTGGTCCCCCTCTGCCTTTCCTTACTTCTCCGAGCCTCTGTCTGCAACAGGACCCCCTTTTTTATCGAAGGATGTTGAGCGCCTGAGTGGAGATATGTCGTGGGCCAAAGGATAACCAGTGTCTCTCAGCGGTTTCCCCTCACTTTTGAAGCCCCGTAATCAGTGAAGGAACTCGAGCAGTCCGCATCCTCTCACCCTGCACAAGGTGGAAAGGACTTGCAGGAGATGGCTCATGGTAAAGTACCCTAGACCACCATTACCTCAGAGTGGCAGTCCCCAAATGACAGGTGACCTCAAACTGCCCTCATGACTTTGGCCACGTCAGCAAACTGCCACCCCACCCCACCTGTAATAGGCCAGTGATGCCCATGGATTCTATGGTACAATGCCTCCTAATTTAGCTTCACCCTGGACAATAATATTCATCAAATCACAGGTTTGATCATGCTAGATTCCCCCCCACCACTGATACACATTAAAGTAAACAAACAACTATTTAAACGTATCACCTAAAATCATCTTGGGTGAAATGTGACAAAGACAAGCCTTTGGGAAACATGGGTTCAGGGCATCATCATGCCTCTCGGATTTCACATCTGCATAACAGGATTAGACATCCGTTAGGAAGGGCTTAGCCTCTTATGTGGCTCAGTACAGACAGCCTCTGCAAGGCCCTCTGGGAGCTACGGGGCAGCAGCAGGAAGAGTCAGCACGAATGGGGCCAAGGCCGTGCCTTTCTCTGGCTACTAATCTGAGGGCACAGGGACCCAAGGCCACTCCAAGTAGAAGACTAGAAGCTGATCACACAAGCCACCCACTTTATTAGATGGACTGTGAGCTCTGGAAAGGACGTGGGAAAGGGCTGATGCTAACAGCGATGCTACCTGCAAGGTCTCCCCTTCCCACAGCTATACTTGAAGGGGCCCCGTAAGCAGCCCCAAGGTGAATGGCAGAATGACATTGCTGGGTTGGCTGTGGCTGCTGAGCCCCTCGTGTCCAGCCTAGGCAGGAACAGAGCACCGCATCGGGAGACAGAAGACCTGCAATCAGGTTCCTGTTCTGCTACCAGCAGGACACATGACCCAAGTCCTTTCCTCTCCCTCTCTGAGTCTCGGTTTTTCTCTCTGTAAAGTTATGGGGTTAAGCATGAATGGACCTTCAAAGCATTGTGCTAAGTGAAAGGAACCAGTCACCAAAGACTACATATTGTAGGATTTCATTCATCTGGAAGTCCAGAATAGGCAAATCTATAGTGACAGAAAGTAATTAATGCTTGATTAGGCTGGGGGAATTGAGGGATGGAGGAGAATAACATAATAGGCAAAACTGATTACCCTTATGAAGCTTACATTCTAGTGGAGGCTCTCAGTGGAGACAAGAAACAATAAACATAATAAAGGAAATTAATTAAGAATGTTAGAAAGTGGTAAATGCTAAGAATAAAAAAGAGAGAATCAGATTATCAGTGCCATGGAACTGGAGGTCAGGGGTAAGGCTAAAGTTCATTCATTCACTTTAAGATCTTGTTATGGGTTCTCTCACTCACACCTTCAGAGGGTCCCAGAGTTCCTCCCTTTCTTTCCAGTTCTGTAAGTCAAACCTCTGGTCACGTGCTTAGCTGTGACACACCTGGACAAACATCACCAGGGCTCCCATTTCCTTTTCTTCGTCTCTGAGTCAACTCTAACACCCACACTTTCATTCGAGAAACACTCATTGATCAGCAACAATGTGCCAGGTACAGGGTCTGAGGGAGACACTGAGATATACAAACACAGTTCTCACCTTGAAGGAGTCTGTAAACACCTAGTAATTCAGAGACTAGAAGAAGTGACCTGTGAGAGACTCGAGCGAAGGTTTGCAAGGGTTTCACACCATCCTCTAGAGTCTTCAAAGCGCTCTTGTGGGCATGGATGATTCCGGTTGGCGGCCATGTACTGACCCTCCGCCTTGCATACTTTGACAGTGCTTCTGAGCTACAGGCTCTTCCCCAGTGGCCTCTCATGTCAAGGGCACAGGCTTTGACATGACCTGGGTTCCAATCCTAACTCTCACTAAGCATGTGCTAACCACACATTCTTGGACAAGAACCTCAGCCTCCCTGAGCCTGAACTGTCACATGTGAAGTGGGCTGACTTCACCAACCTCACAGTAGATTAGATTTTATATATGTAAAACACACACACACACACACACACACACACGGTCTGTCCAGAAGGTATCCAGCCATGTAATATGAAAAATAGAGGCATTTATTGAGGAAGATACAAGATACAAGAAACATTGTACATAGGACAATGATGCCTCAGTCCCCTTCAAAGTAGGTACCTTGGGACCTCACACAGTTCTCCCAATCGCCATCAGCTGCCCTGTTGTATTTTCCTGAATCTCGTCAATGGTCTGAAATCTCTTCGCTTTCAAAATGACTTTGGGAAAAGCCCAGAAGTCACAGGGCACTAAATCTGGGCTGTAGGGGGGCTGAGTCACCTGGGTGATTTGATGTTTCACAAAAAAACTGCACGAGACGTGATGCATGAGCGGGTGTGTTGTTGTGAAGAAGCTGCCAATCACCAGCTGCTCATAGCTGAGGCCTTCTGAATCATTCAAATAGTTTCTATGGAGGAACGTTCAAGCTTAACACAAAATTTGAGGCAGATCCGTTGCTCTGCTCACTTAGTCATTTTGAATGTGATGTCCACACAGTACACATGCTTACTAAATGGTGTCTACTGTCCCCACTGACGAGTACAGCGAAGTCATCATTGTTCACACATACGCATTCCAGTCCACTCTCCTTGACTGCCAGGTTATATCGATGTCGTGTAAACCATTCTCATTATGTTAACAGTGGCTGGACTTTTTCTGGACAGACCTCTGTATAAAGTACTCCCAGAATGCACTGGTAGTACAAAGAAAGTCCTCAATAAGGGTAGTTATAGTAATGCCGTTAATTACAGGTTATCCTGTTGTCTATGTTGTAACTTAACTGTTTCATCTACGTCTTTTCTGTCTTCCTAACATAATTCCTAGACAGCATTTCTCTCCAATCGCCCTCAGTCCAAACTACTGGGCAGTGAATTATTGAAAAAAATGACTCAACCAACAGGGACATTGGAATAACAGAGGGAGAAAAGGCACAGATAAGTCTCAGGTTTGTGGTTTGGATGGCTGGAGATGGTGGTCCCTTTCACCAAAGGAGCAAACGCTGGGAGAGGGCAGGTTAGCGAGGAAAGGCGAAGAGTTTAGTTGGGAGCAGCTGAACTGGGGTACCTGAGGAACACTCATAGGTATGTCCAGGAGACAGCTGGAGCTGAAAATAGAACTAGGCCGTCACCAGGTTGAAACCACGAGCACGAATGGCTATTCTGAGAGGAGCTGCATATGAAAATCACGGAGATCCTTTAAATGGCACCAAGGCCCAGGCTCCACCAGCCCAGAGATGGGGATCTAACTGGTCTGCGGTGGGGCTTGGCCAGGGTTTGTTAAAGGAGCCCCTACGGTTGTATGTGCAGCTAGGGTTGAGCACCACGAGGGTAGAATGAGCAGCACTAAGGAAGGAATGGACAGACCCTGGGTGGCATCGCCCAGTGAGCCCCTGGGTGGCACTGTCATGTCAGGGGCTGAAGACCCAAGAGAATCATAAAGGGACCTGAGAGGAAATGGCTGGAGAGGACTGAGAGCAGCCAGAGGAGCCTGGGGAGAAGGAAGGGGTCGGAAAGGGCACGGAAACAGTGCGGTGGGTCCTCTACAAGGTAAGCTTGGAATGACCATTGACCCGGCAATTCCAGTCCTAGGTATACACTCAAGAGTTGATAGCAAATGTTCAAGCAAACCCTTGTACATGAATGCTCGTGGTGACACTGTGCACAATTGTCAAAAGATGGAAACAACCTAAAGATTCATTAATGGGTGAATGAATAAACAAATTATGGTGTATCTCTACTGTGGAATATTATTCAGCCATAAAAAGCAATGAAATACTGACACATGCTATGACATGGACAAGACTGGCCCTGGCTGGTGTGGCTCAGTGATCGAGTCCTGGCCTGAGAACTGAAAGGGTCACTGATTTGATTCCCAGTCAGGGCACATGCCTGGGTTGTGGGGCCAGGTCCCCAGTGCAGGGAGCATGAGAGGCAACCACACATTGATGTTTCTCTCCCTCTCTCTCTCTCTCCCTTCTCTTCTCTCTAAAAGTAAATTTATAAAAATCTTTTAAAAAAATAACATGTACAAGCCCCAGAAACAATATGCTAAGTGAAAGCAGCCAGACACACAAGGCCACATGTGGCATGATTACATTTATGTAAAATATCCAGAATAGGTGAGTCTACAGAGACAGAAAACAGATGAGTGGTGGCCAGGGGCTGGGGAAGGAGGGAATAGGGTGTGTGCATTTAACGGGTGAAGGGCTCCCTGTTGGGGTGACGAAAAGTTCAGGAACTATGTAGCGTTAACGGTGGTACAGCACTGTGAATGCACGTAATGCCACTATATTGTGCACTTTAAAATGGGCTTTAAAAGGTAAAATTTATGTTCTATGGATTTTACCATGTGCACACACAGAGAATATGCAACCAATCATGCCAAATCAGCCAAGATAGCTGAAAGGTCCATCCTGAAAGGGCCACAGACTTGACAATTGGGACCTTAATGACGTCACGTTCTCCCTGGTGCCACCGACTGTTGCACAGCCACACAGAGCACCCTGGGGCTGGACTAGAAGCCTGTTAGGGCCTTTCCAGCCCCAGAGGTCCTTGATAGCCTAACTGGCTTCCTCTGTGCCAAGGGCAACACAGAAGATGACACCTGAGGTCTCACCAGGCATCCGTTTTATGGTTGTATTTATTCTGTGCCTGGTCTCCAGCCGCTTCTGTCCAGCCGTCTTCGGTTCAAGTTAATAGCAATGGCATTAAATCGATAAGCCTCACAGCGTCCCGGGGAGGCAGGTCACCCTCAAGCACATTATCCCCCCTTAACAGATGGGGGAACGATGCCACAGGAAGATTAAATAACCTGCCCAGCGTCAACAGCCTGCCACAGGTGGAGCACACAGCGCTCCCCGTCCTCAGGTCAGCTCGCTCGTGAATAACGCTCTTGATAAAGGGTCCCATGCAGCATGGATAATTTGCACAACAAAGGCGGGAAGAAATAAACGCAGAGGTGACCCTTAAAACCACTCCAATCCTCTCTTTTCCTGCGTCTCCCAGAATGCCATAAGAAAAGAGTGATTTTTAAGACACAACTATCAGGTGGAAGATGGTAAGTTGCAGTGAGAGGACAGAACCAGCATGCAGACAGCGTGGCCTCAGTGACCAGGACTAAAGGAAGGGTCAGGCCAGGCGGGGTTCTATCGCTGACCTCTGTCCTCTGCACCCCAAAGGGCCCTGCACCACTCAGGCCTGAAATCACATCCATTGCATTGCTTTACCCAAGTGCCTGGATATCTAACATGGGCAAGTCACTGAGAGAATAACGCAGATGAACTGGCCCATCCCTGCAGTCAAGAAGCTTGACATGTCATCAAGGAGTGTACATAAGTCTCTAAAACACAAAGTGAAAATTAGTGAGGACCACAGCAGAGAAGCTGGTAGAGTGTCTCAGGGGTTAAATGGTTGGAGTGTACATCCAGCTACGGATACAATAGGGTGATACTAGAGCAGTTTGGGTATCCTGGGAAAGAGGTGACCAAACTACAAAGGATAGGAAAATGAGGGGTGGAGATAAGGGCACTGAAGAGCTAGGGAATGGCATAGAAAGTGCACAGAAGGGAGATGGCACAGGGCTACCCTGAAGACAAGCTCAGGAAGAGGGATGTGGGGGACAACGGGTATGTGAAGCAGGGGTAAGAGATTTAGTGGAGGAATGGCAGGGAGAAGCCATATCATCAGAGGTCTTAAGTGTAGGACTAAGGAGGTTAAATTTCCCTCCCAGCCACAGTACTTAGCACTATAACTTATTTACAGTAAGCACTCCATAAGTGTTGGTGACAAAAAAATGCAAAAAGACAACTTAATTCATGGGAAATACAGGACAACTGTGCGAGAAGACACCAAAAGCATTGTTTCATTTTTTAAAATTAATTGATATCTAGTCAGTTCAATTCCTAAGTTTATTTAACTATCTAAAATACATGTTATTTTCTGCCCCCAATGGAGACCATAATACTTGCCATCAGCCTCTCACCCCAGAACACTGAGAATTAATGATGAGGTAATGTCTGTGAAATGTTCTAAGCTCTTTGGAGATGTGTGGCAAAAGGCATCTCTATAATTAATATTTAAAGAGATTCTACCCAGCTCTGATCTCTTTTTCTGCAGACTAATGTTACGTCCACAGGATAAGGTGATGCCAGATTGGCCTCTAAATAAACCTTCCCAACAGACAGCACCCAAAGCAGGTGCCTTCTTCTGAGTCCTTTACATGTGGCTGAGGAAATCACCCCAACAAAGCAGGAGTGGTTTCCAACTGGGTTACCCAGGTCCATGAAGGATGCAGGGCCAAACACATCGGACAGCAAAGCACAATAGGTTTCTAACGGTGGTCTTCCTGGGGACCCCACTGTTTAAGCATGAGAGTCCAGTGAAGACTTCAAGGGCAGCAAAACCCATATTCTAAGCCAGTTAACATTTTCAGGTCTAAAGCAGTACCCAAGAAAGGAAGAAATAAGAATAGCTCTCTGGGCTCAATTACAAATGGAGTGGAAAAAATAATTTCAAAAGTTCAAGGGGAAAAAAAATCAATCTATTTCCTTCCCCCAAAGCTTTCACTTCTATAAATACACTCACACAAATGGACCGAAGACCACTCTTCCTCATGAAAACACTACCTGTCTGGGATTTGCAAGATAAACGATGTGCCGGTGCGGCTTTCAACCCAGCCGAGCTCAAGCAATGCTCTCCAAAGGCTTATCTCTTCTTCTTACATAACACTCATTTTCCCCTTCTGATTATAAAAGTAATACATGTGCCTGGTAGAAAATTTTTAAAGTTTTCTTCTTGGAAAAAAAGAAAGTAAAAAGTTACCCACTATCATTTGCAAGTTGCTAATTACCCTTTCAGCCTTTTGGGTAAAAACGCACATTTCCAACATAATTGGGTTTGTATATATTGGTTTATAGCCTGATTTTCCTCATAGAACAATTTTCCCGTCTCTTTCCTATGCTGCAATATTCTTGTTCCTGTCCTTTAGATAGGAGTGCCATTTGTAAAGCTAATCCCCTACTGCTGGGCATTTGGTTTACTTTAGCAATGTCTGTATTACAAACAACATCAAAATAAACACCTTGGCATAATATCCCTAGTTATTCACTTAGGGCAGTGATTTTCAACCAGTGTGCCACAAGAATTTTTAAAACATGCAGTACCTGACCATGTAGTTGGGGCCACCAACCTCTGTTCCCTGAGATGGTCAAATTAAAAAAAAAAAAAATTGACGACAGCCACAATGACATCCACTGTGAATGAATCAAAATTATACTTAGTTTTCGTCAGACTGACTACAAATACAATCCGTCTTTTTGGTTGTGCTGCAGAGCTTTAGTAGTTAGTTTTTGTGTGCCATGCGATGCAAAAGGCTGCAAATCGCTGGCCTAGGACACGATCACAGAGACGCACTTCTGGGGACAAGGCTGCACACGTTTGTAAGGCTTCGGCTGTGGCCAGATCGCCCCCCAGAAAGGGGGTCCTGAACTGACTCCGCTGGTCAGTGGGAAAGCTAGTGCCCCCAACCGCTCACTGACCCCTGATTTAGTGGAGTTACTGGGAGGGTGCAGCTGCCTTTATCCGAAGCCCTTTGATTGATTATTCTGGAGGCAGATTTCCCCCCATGTGTTTGGCATCTAGGGTATTTTTCAGAGTCATTTTTCTCACGTGTGCATCTATTCATAGGAAAGCCGACATCCCATTCCCCCCACCGCACCTCCAAGGGCAGCCCAGTGGTCTCCCTGCACAGCACCTGCCACCCACGTTCTCACCTCGGTGCCCTCCACTCCTTGCTGATTGACATTTCACAGCACCAGTGGTAAGTCAGACTCGGGACCTAATAATCAGTCATTTATTCACACATCCTTTTATTTGCCTGATAGCTCTCGGGGGTCTGCAATGCTCCTGGCACCATGCTAAGAGAGAAGCATAAACACAACATGATGAAAAGCCTGGAGAGGGAGCGTTATCGAGGGCCAAACAGCAGAAGTAGGCTTGAATGAAGGGATAGCTTAGAGTTTTCCTGGTGGGTGAGGGCTCAGAGCAGACCAGGCCAAGGGAACTGCACAAGTAGAGGCCCTGAGACACACTGAAGGGTCCTGGGTGGAAGGAGTATTTTTGTTATGGAGGCATGAAAACGAGGGGCTAAAGATGAGACTAAGAAGTTAGCTCCCGCTGAGTTCACCTGCTATTCTGCTCCTCCCTGCACCTCTGCCCTGCTCGCAATCCCTGGCTCTTCTCCAGTGCAGACTCCTCCAAAAGCCTCATGGAGAACCATCCTCACCGTCCATCTCTCCACACGTCCCTGCCTGGGGCAGGGCACCTCACACTCACACGGACCCATCAGCAGTCCCCAGCGGACAGATGGCTCTGTTCGCTGACTTCTGGGTAGACATTTTATCAGTCCAGCAAGAAAAGAAACTTCTAGACACTGATACATTCTCTCCCACCCCTGGCCTCTCAACACCAGGCTACCTTATAATAGGCAATCAATAAAAGCTTATAGAATCTAACCAAATTAAATTGGGTAGAATAAATACCAGAGAAGAGATGAGAGTGCACGCACAGTCTGTACCCATCTAACTATCATTCAGACAACTGGGAAAATTGAGACTGCTTTGAAAATTAGCTTTGAACACAAATGTGGCAAAAAGATAGATTAATTCCCTTTAGGGATGTAATTCTGCGTCTACCTAGACATTCCTCAGTCAGGCACACAGACGGTACTTGTTAAACTCTGCTGCACATCCCAAGGGCTCTGTGAATAAAGGTCAATGTATTCCAGAGATTTGGATTTTTTTTTCTTTACAGGAAGTCAGGAGGAGAAGAGAGAAAACAAGGCCCCTAATACTTGCCATCTCCGCTGGGGTTTTCCATATTGATAACTCCAATTCAAAGGGAAAAGCCTAATGCCACCTGGGAGGGACCAGTGTCCATCATTCACACTTTCCTGCTTTCATACAGGCAACAAGCATTTCTCAATAATTCTTCCCTGAAGGCAAAGAGCTCATGCATTCCTCAAGTGGCTGGTCTCTTCGTCTCTCCCTATTCTGCTTTGGATTCCTCCAGCTCTGGATTCAGCCCCTACCATAGCACTCATCACAATGCTTTTCTTGTTTGTCCCCACGCTGGGCTGTGACCGCTACAAGGCTGCTGACTATTGCTCTACCCCTATGTGCCCTGAGTCCTAGATCATCACCCTCCACATAGTGGGTGATCAACCCTTGTTGTGAAATTAAATGCAGTGCCAGGGCTGTGAAAGAGCTAGGAACAACCCAGTCCAGAGGTAGGACACTGAGGCCCACACAGGGGAAGCCACCAGTCCAAACGCACACAGACAGTTGGTGGTAATGAGCAGACAGAAAAGAGAAAGAAATCCAAGCTGTTAGCAGTGCCTGAGGGGTTAGCAGGCTGAGGGGCTTAACTGAATTTGGAAAAGATGACGGAGGGGGTGGGGGAGGGGAACTACATTTGGGTCTGAAGAGTCTCTAACACATGGAATGAGTCTTTTTTCTCTTCTCCCTCCGGATAACATAAAAAGGAAATTAGCATTTACTGAATATTTACCATGTGTAGGTGGAAGACAGCGATCATATCCTCCCATGTCTTCTGTAAGTCTAACGCTCACAGATAACCAATTACATAAACAAGTAAGTAATGAGCCTCGGGCCATGTAGCTAGAAAACCTGGGCCTGACTCAGTAAAAAGCCCAGCACCATCTCCTGCACCCCACTGCCCCCCTGACCCTGGTCGTGAGGCTTCAGGGGACTAAGGAAGAGCCAGCTGGACCAAGTGAGCAAGTTCATGGGTGGGTTTAGCCATGTCCCGGCACAACAGGCAGCAGCTCCAGAGGCTGGAGGGTAGGTCTGAGGTCTCCTCATCCTCTAGAAGTAGGGAGAGCAGGGACCACTCCTCACTGGTGCAAGCAAGGCTGACGGGCCAGATCCACTTCAGGAGCAGGAGCAAGGCAGAGGGACAGAGGCCCAGATTTGCCCCTGACTTAGCTAGGATGCCACTGGTGACTGTAAAGAGCGACAAGGGCAGCTGGGAGCCAGATGCAAGTAAGGCAGTCATCATAATGACAGCCCTTCATCTCATCAGTCAGCACTGAGACCCAGGACTGAACCCTCTTCCCGGTGCTGGATTAAGTGAGCAGCGGGGCTCGGCTCCTGCCCCAGAGGGGCTCCCAGTCAAGTGGGGCAGGCTCCACAGAAACACTCTGCGACCACACGGCCTGGGGAGCGTTACCTGGGAGGGATGAGGGGCAGGAGTGGGAGAGCCTTCCTGGCCTGGAAAAGACTTCCCAGACGAAGCAGGACATTTTCACATGGGGATATTTACAAGTGGCTACACCAAGCAAGCTTTGTGAAATGGAAAATTGCTGTTCTTTAAATCCAAAAGCAAAATGAGAAGCAGAGAGCTCTGAACTGCTCCTGTTCTCTTCTTCGTGAGGCTCCAAGCAGTGCAGTGGGAATATCTGCCTGACTAGCTAACCCTTAAGGTCCCTTTCAACACTGAGGTTCTTCCAGTTCAGCTCTGGCTGGGCGACCAGGAGGAGGGCAAGCTGGGGTTCTGGTGGGGACACAACTGAGGGTAGCTGTGGGTATACTGCTCTGTTGCCCCCCCCACCCCCCGCCTTTACTCACTCATTAGGGCTCAGTTTAAATCCCAGTCCCTCCTGTAAGCCTTCCTGGGTGTCACCCAAGGCATGGCCAAGCCTCTGCTGGGCTCCCATGTGTCTCTGTAACACACAGCACCCTGCCCTGCACTGACTTGCTGCCAGCTGCAGACGGGGCAGGGACTGATTCACCTGTGTCCTCCTGCCCCTTCCTGCCTCTATCCCAGAGGAACGGGGGAGGGGGGAAAAAGAGCGGGAGAGACATTCATGTGAGAGAGAAACATCAATTGGTTGCCTTCTGCATGCACCCCAACCAGGAAATGAACCTGCAACCTAGATATGTGTCCTGAGCGGGGACCAAACCTGCAGACTTTCAGTGTGCAGGACAACACTCCAACCAACTGAGTCACCCAGCCAGGGCTTGCAGGCCATTCTTAGCAAAGCACAATGAGCGGCATGGAGAGGAGTCCAGGAGGAAGCTATGGACAGGTGTGAGCTGGTATTTCTGGAGCAGCAGTAACAGCCGTGAGCAGAGTCTGGAGCTGCTTGGTGCCAGCCCCTCTTGAGCCACTGTGCTTCTTCCCCCTGCCTCCCCCAGCTCCACCACCAGCTTCTCCAGACTCCCTGCTCCTGCTGACCCTGGGCCTTTTTGGTGCTCTGGAATATCAACTGCAAATCAAGTGGTACACACACTTTTTGGAGAGAAGCACATTTTACTGGGCATTGCATTTGGAGAGCCGTTAGCCAGCAGCAGACTTGGGACTTCTGAAACAGGCTAGTTAAAGGGCAAGAAGGTCACACTACAAAATACTTTCAGGGCTACAAAGCAGCATTTCCTGATTTTTTTTTTTTTTAACAGAAAGAGATATGTACTTGGGCACTAAGAATATAAGTAATTTCCCTCAAGTTCAATGAGCCAATCCTGGACTAAATTAGAGGGGAAACACAAGGACATTAAGTCTTCCTCTGTGTGTCCCTTCTTTGGCCAGAGCACACTCACTGTGGGATCTCCCCTAAGTCTAAGAACTGGTAATGAATATTTTAATAGCCACAGCTTCTCCTTCCCATTGATAAAAACTCCACTGACTAGCTAGAGCATGCTGGGGAAAAGGAGGGAGTGGACCAGCAAGGCCTATTTTCCTAGGCAGCCTAATCCCTGAGCCCCCACCCATATCCGTGGATCAGGGATGAACAGAGCAGCCTGGCATCTTCACAGCAGCAGCCACGATGCTGCAGGAAAAAGAGGCATGAAATGTGAAGAAGGAAGACCTGAGGCTGGTGACTCCAGAAAGCTGGGTTCAAATACAACTGAGAGAAAAGACAGTCACATAGGTGGAGAGAAAGTGGAGACCCAAAGGCTGAATGAATAGTAGTCCCTAAAACATATGCCCACTCCCCAATCCCAAGAACCTGTACATGTGACGGTATTTGGAAAATAGGGTCTTTACAGATGTGATTAAATTAAGGATCTTCAGGCAGGAGTTTATCCCAGATTATCCAGGTGGGCCCTACCTCCCATGACCAGTGTCCTTTTAAGAATGAAGTGGAGGGAGATTTAACACAGAGGGAAGAGAAGGAGGCAATGGGACCAAGAAGGCAGAGATTGGAGTGACGTGTCCACAAATCAAGAAGTGCCAGGAGCTAGAAGAGGCAAAGAAAGGACTCTCCCCTAGGACTTCCAGAGGGAATACGGCCC
The DNA here is from genome assembly GCA_004027475.1 of Anoura caudifer. NCBI lineage: Eukaryota > Metazoa > Chordata > Mammalia > Chiroptera > Phyllostomidae > Anoura > Anoura caudifer. The sequence continues at coordinate 24,134 of PVKU01005134.1, read as the reverse complement.
TGCCAGCACCTTCATTTCAGACTTCAGGTCTCCAGAACTGTGAGAGAATGAATTTCTGCTGGTGATTTGTTCCAGCAGCTACAGGAAACCAATACAGCACCTCAGAAGTAATCGGACTGATGAGGGATCCAAGTCCCAGAGAGGGGGCTGAGTCACCCAGAGTATCAGCCACCGGTTCAGGATGCCCTCCTCCACATCCACCAGGCCTCTCTGACACCAACAGATGTGGTTCCCCAGCGGCCTGTGAAGAGCCCATAAGAGGGCTGACAGCAAAGGGGGACCCACAGGGAGCCTGACTGGGCCTCCAGCTCTGCTAACAGGGCAGACTCTGAAGTGAAGCTGCTGTGGTCCTCCAGGCTGGCCAGGCCCCACCTGCCCAGCTGTGTCACCCCTTCACTCTGTCCTTCTCAGGGGACCGGATAAACTGGGACATTCTACTTGAAGTGAAGACTCAGGGACCTGATCCCTGTCTTTGAATGTCCAAGTGGCTAAGAAGAAATGGATATGGGGGCGGGGCTTCCAAGGGCAGAGTCAAGGCCAACGGGGCAGCCACTGCCTGGAGGAAGAGTTTGATTTAGCATAATGGGGAACTTTCTAACAATCAGAGCCAACTGGGTGTAGCTGTGTCTCAGGGACTGGCGGGTCTGAGCACAGAGAGGCAGGCTGTGCTGGGGGAATTCCTGTGCTAGACAAAGGCAGCTCTGGGTCATCTCCCGAGTTGGCAACCCTGACGGAAGGTCCCAAGCTGTCAGCTGAAATATCAAATATCCTGTGTGAATCTAGGTTTTTGGAATATAGACAGGGAATGCTCTAAGAAACTTATTATCTAGCTTTTGCAAGGAATTAAGTACTGCAACTACCCATGAGTGAGCTCAGGAAAGACATAATTACTTCTTGCTCCTATATACAAAATGTCCCCCACCCCCAGGAAGGAAGAAAGAGGAAGAGCACATATTTCCATACAAACATCACCCTCTAACCTGACCGGGAACCAACAGCACATGTCCCAAATAGCAGGGGACAGCCTGGGCTTGATGTTCATCTCTACAGAAAACCAGAGAGAACAGAGACTCCAGCTACCAATTGAATTAATTTCATTAAAACAAATAAATGGCACCCTCATCTGTATGTGAATAATTGCTTTTCCTTTTGCATCCTTCTGAATTCTACATTTGGATCTAAGGAAACAACACAGCAGTAACTCCAAAGCTCAATTACTTTGACACTCACAATGCAGAACTTGGGGAGGTTTGTTTTTTGGGGGGTGGTACTGCTATCACCGGTCATGAGAAGGTCTGGCGGACAACCGATCTGGATACTCAGAGAACAGGAAACGCAACATTTCTCGTCTGCCCGCACATCTGTCTTCTCTTTAGTCAAAAATCTCAGAGAACTAAGCACTGTTGCATCCGGGTGAATTCCTCTGAAGCTCTTTCCGTTCAGGATTTTGAAAATTTGCCATGTTACTCTTACCGAAGCGGCGGAGCCCAGATAATTTCTCAAGAGATTTCAAAAGCACATACTTTCATACTTCAGATATCTTTTCTAGCCCCGTAAGTAGTGCTTTCTCTCCCCCCTCCCAAAGAGTCAGTGTTACATGCACACATCATTTAGCAGCCGCTTGTGAAAAGGCTGGGAGCCCGAACCATTTCTAACCACTGGCAAAAAGCCTCTAAACATCGGGTGAGTCCCTGAAAATAGTGGGATTTCAGTGCAAATAATGGCTCACTGCCCTCTCATCCATCGGCCAAGCCCCAAATTGAGCTTCCCACTGTCCTTCAGGCAGAGAGTTAATTTTTTAACTCTCATTATCAGAGCTGCATAATGTAATCAGTAGTTAGCAAAACAAATTAAAGAGTGTGTTATCCTGCTTCCATGAATGCATATTAAGTTTGGTGTATATCTTAGACTATAGTGAAGATACAGCTGCCGTAGCTGTGCAGGAACCAAAATCGTATGTACTGACTGGTGTTAAATGCACAGGCATGTTTGGTGTTGGAAACCTTTACGCTACCAGACCTTTCGGTACAGTAAAGAATCCTTTTACGATATAACCAATTATTTCCAAGTGTACCTAGCTTGAAGGTTCAAATTTTACATAGGCTATTTATTAAAATAGGCTATATGGAAGAGACAAAGTCAAAATTCAGGCTCATCTTTGAGGTTACATCAACCCTTTATCAGATGAAGTTCCTACATTTTGAGGCATCTGGATGCCGCGAATGAGTTCAGCTGAGAGCCACAACCCTGAGCTTCAGCATCGTGTTTCTGGCTTGACCCAAACTGGATCTCAGGAAAATCACAGGCTTTTTTCAATCCAGTGCAGCAAATATATGCACTAGGGCTGGGGTGCAGGGTGAAGGTAAGAGGGACATTGTGCCCACCCTCCCAGGGACTTCTCAAGGCCATGGCCACATACACAAGTGACCACACACAAAACCCTTCATGGTTGACAGCAAGGTATCTCCGTGAGAGGTACTAAGTTGGGTGGGAGATCAGGAGAAGATGAAAACCCTGGGACAAGGGGATCTGGAAGACAGTTCCTAGGGCAGATAGGGTTTGAGTCGGGCCTACAGGCATGAGCAAGTCCACCAGGGCTGAGGCACATGCTAAGCAGAGGGGCCAAGTGGAGGAGCAAAGGCCTAGAGACCTGGGGGTGGGTGGGATTAAGTGTGCTGGAGTGAGTGGATGAAGGAGCAGGGGGCCTGAGGGACTGATGGAAGGGAGGGAGACAGCCCACCATGTCTTCCGGGCTGACTCTGGAATTCATTACCTTTACACATCGGACCCAGCGAAGGTCTCTGGGCCCTACTTGAAAGAAAACAGAAGCCCGAAGTTCAGAGAGAGAATGGAAATGTGAAGACATGCTTGAGAGAGATGTAAGGAGTCAAAATGACATGACTTGATGAATGACTAGATTTCAGTAAGGAGGGATCCAGAAAGACGGTAAGTTCAGAGATGACTAGCCTCCCCTGCTATGGAGATTCCAGCCCGGGAGTGGGGGAGGGACACGGGCCATCGGTCCCACTGTGAGTGGGCAAGGCCAGCTTTGGTGTTTCCCTGGGCTCAGCTCTACCCATGTTTCCCCTTTGCACACTGATGAGCGCCTCCAGGGTCACTACTCTTCAGGGCTTGCCAATGAGAAAGGGGATAAGGGAAAGGGAGGAAAGGGGAGGGAGGGGGACAGGGAAGAAAGGAGGAGGGGCAACAGAGGCAGAGTAAGAGAGGGAAAGAGAGATGAAGGGAGGGAGGGAAGAGATCCTGAAGAAGAGGGTCTACAGCCAACAGCCCCTAAAGCAGCAGCAGCAGCCCACCACACCACTTGGGGTCTGATCTTGCAGGTGAGAGCGCTGAGGCTGAGTGCTCCTCTTTTCAAAACTCCCAAACCATAGTTTTGTATGGAAGGGGCAGACGACATTCTCCAGAGTCCCCCCTAACACTGCATGGATAACGTCTGTGCAGACAGCCTGTCTAGCCCAACAGCACACTAAGCCCTTTCAGGCTTCCAGGCCTTCGGGTTTGCTGTGCCCTCTGCCTGGAACAGTTCTCCCACCCTCCACCCCCACTGACTGAACTTTTATTTGGTGCTTCCTACATACCTGGCCCTGTTCTGAGGACTTTAAATACCTCAACTCGTTGAATCCTCGCAACAACCCTGTCAGGTCGGGTTATTATAATCCCCTGTTTAGAGAAAGAAATTGAAGCCCAGAAGATTAAATAACCTGACCGTGGAATACATCTGGTTGTCGGAGGGGCCTGTATTCACATCCAGGTGGCGTGGCTCCGGATCTGCCTTCCCGCAGAGGAAGCCACTCTGGCCCTTGCAGAGCAGGACTGTTGCTCCCTGACTCTCGTCACCACCAGCTCCTTCCCTCCTTCGGCTCCCATTACTTAGTCGGGCCTTCCCTGTCCAGCCTCAAAGGGAGCATCCGCCCCTGCCCCCCCATACCTTCTCTCACATTACCCTGCTTATTTCCTCCCCAGCCCTTAGCATGACTTGTAATTATTTATGTATTTACTTGTTTACTGTGTTTCTCCAAGTAGAATGTAAACCCAGGAAGACAGGGGTCTTCCCATTGGTTCCAATGTATTCCCAGAGCACCTGGGATAGTTCTCTGGCACAGTGTGGGTGTTCCATGAATAGGTGCTGAATGAACAAATGAAGTATGGTATTGTGGGTGCTACATAATGCTGCACAGGGTCACGAGGCATTGCACCACTGTCCTTTCCAGCCCGTCCTCTTCTCCTTCCTTGGCTACTACAAATCCCCAGCAAGCTACACCAAGGCAGATAGGAGCCAGCGCCCCGTTCCCAGTATATGTGGACAACGCTGATATATTTATAACTGTCTGACTGTCAAATCCCTTCACCTGGGTCCTTGAGCATGTAGTGATAAGCTTGTGGGAGGCAGGAACTGCGTATTCTGATTAACCCCTCTGCGGCTTCCCAGCACTTAACAGTATTCACAGGGCATGGCTGCTGTGGCTGTCAGGCCTGCGCTGAGCACCCTCCAAGTGAGAAAAAGCCCCCGCCCCTTGAATCAGGAGGCACCTTGAACACAAAGGGCATTGTCATAGGAACTCCATCCTGGTGGTGAGGTTCTAAGTCAATACATCTGCTGAAACAAAAAGCACCATTTGATACCCCAATGGTGTCTAGCAACATTTATGGAGCTTGCCTGTGAACACGCTAATAAAAGGAACTGTTATCAAACACCCTTTGTAAGCAAATACTCAGGCACTTTTACGCATGATCTCATTTAACCCTGTGAGTTTGGAATTACTATTATTCCCCTTTCACAAGTGAGAATAGTAAGGCTCAAAGGCCCAGTATCCCAAAGCCCATGTGGATTCAAGGCCAGGTTCAGTGCCTCCCAAAGCTCTGTCCACTGTCCTCTGCTCTGGAGCGTCTAGCACTTCCACCAGACTCACCGTCCCCCACCTGGGCCCCACGCTTTCCCGCTTCTGTAGCTTTGCTCAGACCCTCTCCTTGATCTAAAAATCGTCTTTCCACTTTCCACCACTTGCTTAAATCCTCTTCTTTCTTCTGCCTTCCAGGGTACAGGTTTCCTCCATGTCCCCAGTTAGAACTCACTCCCCTCAGTGTTCCCAGAGGTCCCAGGTGTTAGTCACTCCCAGAACGACCTGTGATCTAATCCTCTTTATCCCTCCTAGAATCTGAGCTCCTTGAGGGTACGGCTGATTAGCATTTTCCCTGTTTGCATCTTCCTGAATGAGTGGTGAGAAAGTGCTTGCTGAACCACTGAAGAATGAAGGACATAAAGATTTGGTGGCATTTGAATGCATCTGAGAGATTAAAGGCTCTGGACAAATTAGCTCCAAGGCAAACATGTACCACAGTTCTGCTTTCTTCCTGCTCCATTCACAAACCACACTCTCACTAGTCCTCTGATTTCATAAAGCTTAAAACCAAGAAGTCAAGGAAAGAAATAAAATACCAAACTCACTTCCATAAGAATCTTTTCATAGTAATGGATCTCACCCTCAGGCTGGGGAAATGAATGATTGCCACCACAGGAGGAGGATAAGAGATTGGGCAAAAGAGCAAAGTTCCCCTTCTAGGATGAACAAACCTGGAGCCTGTTCCACTGTGGCTGCTCCAGAATTCTCCTGTCCTGGGAAACATGCATTTGCGAAACTGGAGGTCTCTCCCAGCACACGGAGGTCGAACGCCCACCCAAGAATGCCTGATCCGGAGTGATTTTATATCAGCTTGATTGGAAAACATCTCAACCATCGCCTTGGACTAGACACAGGTAGATGCCGGCCTCTGTGTCAGGACTCCTAAAACTGTGCGTTATTTTTTCCCCAAACAACTATTTTGAGGTTTTCACAAAAAAAATAACTGACTCACCAACAAAAACGCTTCCTGATCTATAAGCCACTTTGAAAACAAATCATCACGCCATTGAATATTTTATGATGGCCCAAAACATTGAAGGAGGAAAGGCTAGCATTCGCCAGCGCTTGCCACATCTATTTCAGGACTCCCCAAGTAAACTGCAAATGCCTCCTTTATTTTCTGAGCACCCATTTGCAAGTGCTGGATGGATTCTTGGTAAAATACTGCCTCTACCCAAACTGCCCCTAACTACAGAGACCTGGAGATTCTACTTCCCCAGATTTACAGCGGAAGGACTTAAGTGATCACCTCGTGTACACTCCCCCCACCCCCTTTTTACAGGCTGCAACACCGGTGGGGGTATCGCCCAAGGACTCAGTCACTGGATGGCAGAGCAGCCACCAGGAACCAGGGACTGGCTCCCCGCCCTGGGAGTAGCAAATATCCCCAGGGACTGACTCAACACCCCTCTTAAAGCTCAGCCAAAGCTGCTACACGTTTGCAACTTGACCCCTGATGTTGACTTTCGCGGGTCCCAATATTCCTGTCCACCCCCAAGGAACCCTGGAGCGGAGGCACTCGGGGGTGCCCCTTGACTCACAAATTGGCAATACAGGCATGGCGTTTCTGGTGATCGTCCCTGGCGAACCCCTCCCGGTCCAGGTGTGGCCGTCGAGACCCGGCAGGGCAGGCTGGTCGGAGGTCACTCAGAAAGTTTGCGCTGGCCCTGGCCGCACCCGAACCCAGGGCTCCTGCCTCCTGGTTTGCCGCTCTTTGCGCTACACCCTGCAGATCTCGAAAACTTAAGCAACGCATTGATACTGTATAAAGACTTAAGCGTTGCAGGCCCTCAACGAGCACGCAGACTCGCCAAGGAGTCAGGGCAAGACGACTGGAGGTGGTCGCGGGTCATCCGGGGCTGGTGGTGCAAGCAGAGCTCACGGTGGAGGGCGGCGCGGAGGAAGCCCAGCGGCAGGCAGTGTGCAGCTCTCGCAGGCCCGGGGCGCGGGGACTGGCAGTCCCCCTGAAACTTTGCGGCGCCGGGACCTCGCCCTTACCTGCAGAGGAGGCGCCGCCCGCGCGGACCGGGACCTGGCGCTCTCGGCGAGGGACGGCCCCGCCCGGCGGCGGGCTCGGACGCGGGCAAGGCTTTGGTAGCGTCTGGGCTCCAGCTCCGCTCCGGCTCCGCCTCCGCGCCGCGGCTGCAGCCGGAGGCGGGGGTGTAGGGCCCGGCCGCGCCCGCGCCGTCTGGCCGCGGCAGGTGCTGAGGCTGCAGCTGCGGGCCACCAGCTGCCAGCTCCGCGACCCCCTCCCCGGGGGAGGAGCCCCGCGCGCCGCCTCCGCTGGCCCTGGAGGTCCCTGCCCGCCGCAGTGGGCGGTCCTGCCTCCAACCGGGCCCTGCCTCTGCCACCCTTCCCCAGCTCCCCGCCTGGGCACGCAGCGTCCGCCGAGTACCCACAGGGAGACTAAAGTCGGAGAGGAAGGGGGCTCCCCAAGGTCGCCCAAATCCGCGGCGGTGAGGCTGGAACTGAAACTCAAGAGTCCCAAGGAACATCCTCCTTCTCACGCCTCCTTTCCCCAGGCTCTCCTACTTCATGGCCTTTCGAAGAGCCTTGGAGTATGTGGGCCTCGGGGGGATGCAGATGAGCCCTGCTTGCCCCCGACCACCAGGCGCCCACCAGGCACTTGGGCTTAGGGGAGACGGAAGGGGCGAGCCCGCCTCTGGCACCGTGGACCACTTCCCCTGCCTCTGAAAATTCTTTCGGTGCTGAGACACTAGACTCCTTCACCTTTCCTCTGGCCTTTCTAAACATTTCTTCTTGGTCTCCCTGAGTGCTCTTCAAACCTGCAAACCCTAAATGCTGGGGTTCCCAAGGACTCTACACCCAGTCCTCCTCCGACTCCCTGGGCCACCTCACCCACTCCTCTGGTCCCAGTTCTACCACCTCTCTAACCACTATAACCATCAAATGCATGCCTCTGTCCAAACTCTTTTCCTTGCTGAAATATCTACTCAACACCTACCAGGTCCCCGCCCTGTGTGAGACACTGGAGATACAGCCTGGAATAAAGCACAACCCCTGCCCTCCTGGAATGTACTGTTTAGTGGACTGTTGATACAGTGCAGTTCTTACAACAATAGCATGAGCCAAGGATGCCACCGGGGCCATGGCAGGTGCCTGCACTGGCTGAGTGAGGGAAGAAGGCCTCTTGGAAAGGCCATTAGGGACGGTCGATGAAAGGGTGGAGTGTGAAGAGATCTTTCTAGGCAAAGGCCACAGGAGCAAAGACCCCAGGGTGAGAGAGATGGGGGATGGAGGGGCAGGAGCTGAGAGCTGAAGCAGGGGAGTCAGAGGCAGCAGCGGAGTTCTGAATGGGGAAGGGGCACCATCAGATTGGCATGTGAGATCATTCTGGTGATGGAATGGAGCACACATATGAGTTAGCAAGTATGTTCTTTGTCAAAAAAAAAAAAAAAAAAAAAAAAAGCAACATTGATTTCCGCAGAGTGGAGCCCACCCAGCCTAGATGAAGAAAGGCACTCCAGGACCTACTGCCTCTATAGCTTCCATTCCCAAATTCAGCCCTCTATCCAAAAACTCTCCTGAGAGGCTCTGTCTATGAAAGGCCTTCTAGGTACCTGCACCCAAAGCTCCTTTTCTCTCAGTGCCCCAGCCACTCTGCCACCCACATCCATGGGCTGAGCTACCCCTTCCCTCCTTAGGGTCTGCTTCCCTCACCGGTCTGCACTCTGGACATAGTGCACAAAGTTCTGCCCCGGATAAGCTCCATTAGGAGACATGGACAAACATGAAAAGATTTTGAAGCTGTGGTGGAAATAAAGTAAGCTTCTAAAAACTTGTGTTGTGCCTCTCCACGTTCTATGTTACAGCTGCATGTGAATCTACAATTATCTCTAAATACATTTTAATTTTTAAAATTGTGTTGTAGGTAAAAATTAATAACCAAATTACTCTCGCAGGAAGGAAAGTCAAAACTCTTGTGTCTAGTACGTACAAATTTTGCTTACGGAATTTTGTTCTGCCCCTCTCAATCTCCTGGCTGCCCATGCCAGAAGCGTCCGCCTCTTCAGCTGCTTTATGTATTCATGTGTAAACAGTTTCAGCTTTGGCTCCTGGGTCCCCACTCTGCCTACATTCCCATCTATTGCTCTTCTCCTTCAGCCTTCCTTTCTTCGCCAGCTATTTAAATGCTGAGGTTCTTCGTGTCCTTTCTTGGTCTCTTCATCCCCATCACCCTCAGTAAGCGATTTTATTGGCTGCATGAGTTCAGCCCAGATTTTCTTCTGTTCTCCAAACCCGGAGACATAACTGCCCGCTGGACATCTGAATGCTCCTCGGGTGCCCCAGTATCAGCAGAGCCAAAACCCAACTCACATCTTTCCTCTAAATTACCCCTTTTGCATTGCTTCCATCACTCCGTCAGTAGTGGCACTTAAACCAGAAACCAATGGACATTCTAGACTCTTCCCTGTGTCCTGCAGGTCATGAAGTCCAGTCGTCCCTACCATTATAACATCTCATGTACGTGTCTTCTCTTCTTCATCCCACTGTCCTTGCCTTAGCTGGAGCCTTGCCATTTCTTGATGAGGCTGGAGTAGATGCCCTCAGGGATCTGACCTATCACTGATGCAGCCCCATCTCCAAGTCGCCCCATACCTGTACAGCAAATACCTTAGTTCCTAGGGCACGCCGTATTTTATAATAGGGAAAATAGCTATGATTTATTAATGTGTCAGGTATTGTGTTGAGTGCTTTACACAATGTTTCATGTAAAGAAAGGCACAGAGCATAGCGACAAAAACTAGGCTTGAGTCAAACTGCCCAGGTTCAAATCCCAGTGCAGCCACTTGTTAATAACGTGCATAATGTTGGGACAGTTTCACAGCCTTTCAGTTCTCGGTTTTGTCCTCTGCAAAGGGAGCATAAGGACACCTGCAACCTAGGAAGTTTCTAAAAAGAGTTAGAGATGGAACAGTGTTCATTACCGACTTGCCAGCACTGTTAGTCCTGCTTATAGTCAGTATGTGCAGTGAAATTTACTCTGTGCCTGTTCCAAAGAAGGAAACTGAGGCTCTGAGAAGTAAAGTCACTTACTTAAAGTTCCAGAGCGTTAAAGCAGCTGCCCTGGGATTTGTATGCGATTCTAAATCTCACATTGTCAAATACTTTGCATAAGCTTTTACCTTGCTCTGAGAGTCTTTCTCATCTCCTCACCTTTACCACAAACTGCTAGGCAAACTCTTTCTCCTTTACATTCTGGTCAAAAATGTCTTCTCCTCTAGGTTTTTCCCAGCCCCTCCTTGGTGCCTGTGCGGTACTTGGCTTGTTCTTCAAATAAAGCACCAAGCACAACACATTATAATGAGATATTTGCACAGTTGTCTTCTTGAGACCTCCTTGAGAAAGACAGTATCTTATTTATGTTTGTCTTCCTAGAACTCTATAGATATTTTTTGAATGAATGAATCAATGAATAAAATATACATAAGATTCTCAAAAGAGTTTTACCCTAGCAGCTGTCATTTTAAGATAGATTATGTTTAACCTCTGTTTTTGTCACTCTGGAGCCATTTTTGATGAGAAGATATCATCAAATGATCCATTATTAATTTAGAGCAAGATACAGCAAGACTGAAATTTCTCATATTGCTGTTTGGTCATGCCTTGGCCCTCTCAGATGTGTCTCCTTTTTTAGTGACACTGTGTAATAACCCATGAGAAGCTGTGTTGCATCCTAATGAGACTTCCTGACTAAACCATTCGAGGTTTGAATTTATTTCACATAAGTACCATTTCAGCTAAAAGTTTGCTTTCTCTGTGGCATGAGTGTGCCATTTGTCATCTGCTGAGTGCCCATACCTTCTCCTTATTCATATTAATCTCCTTTGCATTCAAATATTTCTGAGCGCTGACTGAGTAGTTAGCTTTTCTATACAATTTCCCTCTTAGAATGCCTAGCTCTTTCTGACTTCATATCTATTGTTCCCAAAATAGAATAGTTTACTGCTTCAAATTTCAGCTTTACTGTCTGCAGTGATTGAGGGCACACTTCTGCTCTTCCTCAGAATGATCAAATTCCATTGGCCTGAAAAAAAAAAAAAAAAACAAAAACAACCACCCCAACCCAAAAATAACCCTGACTCTGTCATTTTTGTATGGAGTAGCATTTTTAAATTAGATGTTAGAAACATTTATTTTGCATACCAGAACACAAGTAAATTGGCAATTTTCATGCCTTCCTATCAAATTAATGAGAAAAGTGTAAGTGAAAAAAAGAACCTTGGTCTGGGAAATAGGGGCAAAGGTGTTCTGTCACTTGCCCAAGTCCCCTCACTCTTCGAGCAGCAGAATAAAGGAGTGGAACACAATGAACTTCAAGTTTTCCTTCATATCTAAGATGACACGATTCCTTAGTGGGCCCCCAAGTGGCCATTCATTCAACATTCTTGAGTGCCTACCTCACGCTTATGCCTTTTGAAGTGCAGTGATTTAAATATAAATTCAGATTAGATGGGGAATGGAATGGTTTGGTTAAGAGAGTATTATTATACCATAAGCTGATTACATGTTTTTAATACTCAGGCTTGACTTAATACTGATCTATAATGAAGGCAGTTTCATTGAGACTTCGGGGAACTAAGACTCATGTACCACTGCAATATTATAGGAAGACCATTAGGAATAGCCCTATCTGAGATCCATGCCAGAACTTTTGGTGAGCTGCTTGTCCAAAAGCAGTGTCCTAGAGTTCTATGACCACCTTCCATCCCTACCTTGCTGTGTGGCTACGGGAAAATCACATCACCTCTCTGGGCTATAGTTTGCTGTAAGAAGGAATATACCTTATGACGACCAAGTTCTCTTGAGTTCTAAACCGAATGATTCTTTGAAATTAACAAAGCTAAAGTATTATCTAATCAGGAAAAAGAGGTTCTGCTGTTGTCTGCAAAAGAAATTGGTGCTTATCATGAGGATTATCTTACCTTTTGAGGACAAATAAATTGTTGCTTTACAGAGAGAAATGGTGATATTAAAAACACTATTCTAGGACACAGAAGCAGACATTCACTGCTCACTTCGTAAAAATGAATTGTCCAGTTAACTGCAAAATACCAAGAACAGGCGGTTGGGCTTGAAAGTCTATTATCTGCGTATCAGTGAAGAGAGACCCTGTATTCTCTGAACCTTGTCTGATCACAGCCTTTCTCCCCAAAATAACCTATTTTTACTTTCAGGTGGCAGGGTGGGAGTATGAAAGTTTGAAAAACATGTCTCCTTTCTAGATTGCTTCTTTCACTTTCATGGAAGCCTTCTCTGCTTAAACTTCTTTTCTTGATCCTAATCACATTCTCTGCTCCTTGATAAAATTGCTATTTTAATCAATGCCTAAGGGAATGGACTTAATGACTGGGTTGGAAACAGGGGGAAGAGATGGGATATTTGCATAGATTTGGGGATGATTATCACAATTTAAAAAAATGCTTGTGCTCATTGTGTCTCCTATCAGATAAGTTTTTATCTCATTTCTCAGATGATAAGGTTTTCAGTGTTCTGAGGGATGGTTTTGAAAATATAGGAGGAGCTTTTGCATTTTTTACTCTTTCTTTTTCATCTCTTTTAAAAATTAATTTTTCCTCTGTTGGTTCAGCTTTTAAGTAATCAGCTCCTAAGATCAGCTCCTACGGCATGAGTGTGCCCTGGAGGCAGCAGCCGGTGTCTTGTGCGGCCCAACCCTGGTCTACCCTCCATGTCTGCTCTATGCGTCCCACAGGCTCAATCCTGCTCTGACTCTGCCAGGTGATCGCAGCTTCACACGACTGCTTTGGTCCCTGCAGCCCCAGGGGCAGGTGCCACCTGCTCTCCATCACCACTTTCTTCAGATAAACCTGAATTTGAATCCCAGTTTTTATACAAATCATCTGACTTCTCTGAGCTTGTCTCATTTCTTCACCTGCAATATAGGGATCAGAATGTTCGTCCTGCAGAACTTGAGTTGCTGTCGAGAGAACGAAAGGAGGTGATTCTCTGTCTGGCGTGTTACCGACTGTAAAGGGCAGTGAAAAAGCAAAGGAGATGAAGAAAGCTGAGTAAATGGAAGGCAGGACTCATGTTAAGAAAGGTTTAAAAGAAGAAAAAGTAAGTTTTTTAAATAAGAATTTTAAGGAGATTCAAGTGGAGATTGAAAATGATATGTGAGAAAAAAATAGGTTGGGGAAGTTAAAAAAGACAATTTCTAAATGTAAACATTTCAGTTGTGGAAGCAAAAAACAGAATGAACACTCCTGAAAACTGATTTAATGGTCAGAAAGATAAAAAAAAAAAGGAGAACACTCCCACACTACCAAACCAAAAATACAAATAAAAGGAAATTACAAATAAAAAGGTTGAAAAACATGGATAAAACAGTTTAGAAGCTCTGCAAATAATAAAAGTACTAAATGGAGCAAAAATAAGCAGGGAACAAAACAGTAAAGAAGTTATAGAATAAAATCTTACTGTCTTTAAGAAACTTGCATTTTCAGATAGAAAAGACTTTTATCGAATGCAACACATTGTAATTTAAAAACACACAGCTTGGACTTCCAGTGCTGGACAAGACACAGAAGACAGATTTCTCCCTATTTTCCTCCTAAGTACAGCTAAAACCCCTAGATATCATGTATCAAACAAACGTAAGAAAACTTATGGATTATGGAGAGAGAAGGCAGGCCAGCTAGGGACCTCAGGACTTATGGAACAACAAGGCAATGAATTCCCTATGGTCCTTTTTAGCCTCCAAATATCCCAGACTGGGCACTGGAGAAGCCCACAACCAAGAAATGCTAATAAGCACAGACAATATACTCCTGAAGAAAAATCTGATCTCCACAGCCAAAGCAACGGGAAAGGGCAGGCTAACAAACCAGAAGCCTTTGTGATAACATCCTCCTTACTCCAGCCAAACACCACAGAAAAAAAAAGAAACGACATACACTCCCACTCCCCCACCCCTTGTCAGCAGAGGCTATGGTAAGTGGGGAACTAGATCCCCACCTCTGCCCTGAGGCAACAAGATGCACCTCCCGCTCCACACCAGGGTGGTGCCAGCAGAGGCTGAGTTGGGAGCTTGGACTTCCATCTCCACCCACCGGTAATGAGGCAGTATTCACTTTCCCACCAGTAGAGCGTCAGCAGGGGCCTGCTGGAAGAGAAAATTCAAGTAGGATCCAGAATCTCATAACATAATACCCCAAATTTCTGGAGTACAATAAAAAAATCACTCATTATACCGAGAACCAGAAAAATCTCACCTTGAGTGAGAAAGAGACAATCAACAGATGTCAAAATGGAAAAGCCACAGACGTTAGAATTATCTGACCATGCTTTCAAAGCAGTCCCTGTAAAAGTCCTTCAACAAGCAATGATGAATTCTCTTGAAACAAATGAGAACATAGGACATATCAGCAAAGAACTAGAAGTTATAAAAATAACCAAATGAACATTAAAGTATTAGAAAATATAACAAAAAAGCTAAAAACTCACTGGATAGATTTCATAGTAGATTGGAGATAAGAGAGGATAAAATCGGTGAGGGGAGATTAATAGAAATTGTCCATTCTGAGCAACAGAGGGAAAATAGACTGAAAAAAAAAAAAGAGCAGAAATAAGCTAACACTTATAACATCAGAGTTAGAGAAGGAGAGAAGAGGGAGAGAGAAAGTGGGACAAAAAATCATAGTTGAAGAAATAATTTTTGAAAATTCCCCAAATTTAGTAAAAGACATAAGCCTAGATTGAAGAAATTGCACAAACTCCAGAGGGGATACATTCAGAGAAAATCACAGCAAAGCATCATAGTTATACTTCTAAAAACTAAAGACAAAATTTCTTGAAAATAGAGAGAAATTATACATGACTTACAAGGGAAAACCAATTCAAATGACAGCAGAATTCTCATTTGATATCACAGAGGCAAGAAGGAAATGGTGCAACATTTTTCAGCTGCTTAAAGGAAAGCATTGACAACCCAGAATTCTATACCTAGTAAAAAAAAAAATACCCTTCAGGAATGAAGGGGAAGGCTAAGATGAAGAAACACTAAGTTGTGACCACCAGAACTACCCTAAAAGGATGTTGAGAGGAAATTCTTCAGACAGAAAGAAAACAATCAAACAAGAAAACTTGGAATGTAAACAATGAAGAAAGAATAACAGAAAGAGTAAAAATATTGGTTAATATAATATGTTACCATTTTCCTTTTGCATATTAAATGTATATTTGGTAGTAGAAGCAAAAATCACATTATTGTTAGATGTTCTCAATGTATATAGAGGTAATATTTAAGACAATTATGTTAAAAAGGAGAAAGGGTAAAGAGACCTAAATGTACACTTCACTTGAAGCAATAAAATGTCAGCACCAACAAGTTATGGATGTACCGTTTAATACTTGGCCAACAACTAGGAAACTACACAGAGATGTACTCAAAACACTATAGACAACTCAAATTGGAACTCTAAAAAATGCTCAAGTATTTGACAGGAAAAAGGCAGAAAAAAGGAAAGAGAAGAATAAATAATAAAATACCAGACTTAAGCCCTGACATTTCAATAATTGCATTAAAGTAGTCTTAATACACCCATTAAAAGATTGAGATTGGCAGAATGGATCTCTAAAAACATTAGCAATGTTTTTAGGAGACATTTCTGGTGGAAAAAAATTTCTCATGAAATTTCTATCCCCTAAGAATAAAGAGAAAATGTTATGAGCTTCCAGACAGTGTGAATAGCTTACTTAGGAAGGAAAGGGAACTCTCCGGAATTATTTTGTAAACCCCACAAACTGCCCTTGTTAAAATTTATTGAAACCAAATACTTGGTAGACACTGTTCGAAGCAGTGCATGTTATCTCATTTCAACAATGCGATGAGGTGCATGCCATTGGTATCCCCATTTCACAGATGATGACACTGAGGCTAACGTTCTGCCTAATGAAAGAAACCAAAGAAGGAGTACACATTAGCTATATCTGAATAGGAAGGGATGATAGAGTTCCCAGGCAGAGAACAGCCCCTGGGAATGTTCTGAGGATGGGAAGAACGTCTATTATATGCTGGGTTTTAAAAATATACTATTAATTACCACAAAACTCCAACAAGTGGGTAGCAGGGTGGCTGTTTTGCAGATAAAAGCACTCAGTAAGGTCAAGTAACTTGCTCAACATAATCCAACAAGCAGGTTTGGAGCCAGAATTTAAATCTGGGTCAGCCACCATCCCCCATTTAGATCAACAGGCTGGAAAGGCTTTCAGAACATATTTCCCATGGCGGTTGTCTTTGCCACCCTAATAGTTTCCCTGTAGCGACCTAGCAATCAAAACTGTGAAAAGAAAAGGACCAGTCCTGCCTTTCTGCGTGTTTTTGGTCAAGCCTTCCCTGGGTCTGAGTGTCTTCATCTATAAAAACAGAGAATTGAGGTACATCAGTGTTTTTCTAACTTTGGTGGAGGGGAGACTGGTGGAGTCTTTTATTCATTTCACATCCCATTAAACAGAAGCCCAACAGAGACGATGGTCAAGGCAGAGCAAACCTGACTGGAGGGAACTGGGGGGCGGAGGGATTGTGCTAGCCTGGACCCTCTTCAGTGGAAACACTCCTGCAACACTAAATTCTGGCAGAAGTGTGTGGAGAGGCCTCGGGCACAGGGGAGAGTCTTGGAGGCATTCTCTCCCACCTTCAGTGGAGGCTAGGGAGAGAGATGGATGACCTAGATTTTCTTAAAAACAAGGCTTTATTCATGTTTTGTTACTATGTGCTGTGAACTGCGACGTTGTGTTTAGTCTCGTCTTTGAAGCAGAGGGATGTTCTGGGAAGGATCTGGGCTGTGGAGTCCAACGTGGCCTGAATGCCAGCTCTAGCCCTTGCTAGCTTTGTGACCTTGGACAGCTAGTGAAACCTTTCAGTTTTCATATCATAACAAAGAGATAATGCTGACCTTAAGGAGTGCTGGGAGGATTAAATTAAATAATGACAGATACCTACTGTGTGATCAGGGTGTTGTAGACTTTCCATAAAAAGGAGCTATTGTTGTGTGCTTGGGAACTCCTACACCAGGACATTTTAAGTTTGCCTTTTCTTTCAGTTTGTGGAGCTTGGGTCTTTCTTCTTCTTCCTTTTTAGTTTTTTCCTTTTTTTGTGCAAAGAGATGATACATTTTGCAAAGGAATGCTGAAGGTACTATAAATTTAGGGTGGTGAATTATGAAAAATCACATATTCATGGAACTGGCGAAATGATGTGTTTTCATAATCTGAACCCTGATTAATGACTGTTACACATACTGATGAGTTTGAAACCAAACAGCCAAAGTGAAAAAAAATAATCCATTATGAAAGCATATAGTATTTTTTCAAAAATAAAAGATGCTGCCCTGGCCAGGTGGCTCAATTAGTTGGAGCATCGTCCAGTACTCCAAAAGGTTGTGGGTTCCATTTTGGGTCAGGGCACATACACAGGTTGTGAGTTTGATCCCTGGCCAGGGCACGTAGGGGAGGCAACTAATGGATGGTTCTCTCTGACATCGATTCCTTTGTCTCCCTCTCTCTTTCTCTCTCTCTCTCCCTTCTTCTTGCTCTAAAGTCAGTACACATATCCTTGGATGAGGATTAAAAAAAGCTTTTTTTAAAGATGACTTTATGATCCTAGTAGTGACAGATAAGGATAACCTGACTTTACAGAGAGACTTCACAGACTTCCTGTCTTAAAGTAAGTGATGTTTTGTGCATCATCATGTCATTGGAGGCGTAGCCTAACGTTCCAAAACCTAGGAGATCCAAGAGTGTGTTTTACTAGAGGCTAAAATCATGGCAGATTTCCTATAATGGACTATGAATTCCTTCCACTTCCCATGAAGCTTAATGGGAGAGCATTTCAGAGCATATGGTACTTTTGTCAACTGATACTAATGTGTCCATTAGTGTGGCTCCAGAGAGAATTGTAGTTTATGCCTAAAGAATGGTCACTTGAAGAACAGAAATAGCTGCTGATAGCCCTCACCTCTCCCACAGCTCCATCCTCTGTTCAGCCTCCCCTCCTCTCTCAGTCCCACCAAGAAGAGATGTGAGGGGTGTGCCGTTAACGGCATCTGCACTATCCACCCTTGAACCATCATCTCTTAAGGCATACCACCTTGATGTCCTTCAAAGCCCCAGTGTAGACAATATCTCATCTGACCCTCACAATACTCCTCTGAACTAGGTATTATTATTCCATTTCACAGATGAGGAAAACGGCAGCACAGAAGAGTTCAACTCTTTGGAGGTCAGAAGTAAACGGCAGGACTGAGCTTAGTCCGGTGCAGTGGCCCAACCCTGTGCTGGATGTGGAGAGGCATCTGCTTGGC
The DNA here is from genome assembly GCA_004027475.1 of Anoura caudifer. Taxonomy (NCBI): domain Eukaryota; kingdom Metazoa; phylum Chordata; class Mammalia; order Chiroptera; family Phyllostomidae; genus Anoura; species Anoura caudifer. The sequence continues at coordinate 5,869 of PVKU01005134.1, read as the reverse complement.
CTGACTGGGTTCTATGAATTGTTCTTCATTGCTCATATGAATCAGGATGTGGCCCAAATGAAGTATATGCAAATGTATTCATTCATTCACTCAAGTAACACTGACTGGGGTCCTATGGGAAAGGTTATAAGGAGATCTTGTGCTATGAGGGGAGTCACATCTTGGGAAGTGTAAGGGTTTAGGACTCATTCAGCACATAGACGTGTGAACATCCTCAGCCTCCTAAGTGCTCACCGAATGCTGGTTATCATTGGTGAGAGGTGCTACGGAGGAAACAGGGATGAATCGCACCTGACCCTGACCCTCAAAAGGCTCCAAAGTTTAAATGAAGAGCCGAATCCTTATCTCACTTCTTATATCCTACTCTTTATTCCTAAAATAAAATCCAAATGAATCAAGTAGTTACATGGTGAAATCATAAAAGTACTAGAAGAAAATATGAAGTGATTGAATCTTGGAGCAGAAAAGGCCATAAGCATTAAATAGAAGATGAACAGATATTATTACATAAAAATAAAATCCCTCGTGGGGGAAAACACTATAAACATAGTTTAAAAAGATACATAAAAAGTAGGAAGAATTTTTGCTATACATACAACAAACAAGTAGGTAATATCCTTATGCTATATAAAGTTTCTAAAAATCAATTATTAGAAGACCAACAGCTAGTAGAAAAATAGGCAAAAGGTAGGAATAGACCATTTACGGTACAGCAATTAAACATCTACAGAAATGCTCCACCTCATTCCTAAGAGAAAATCAAATGAAGGCAGCATTGAGGCATCACGAGTTACCTATCACAGTGTCAAAGACCAGGAAGCTGTACAATACACTGTGAAGGTGAAGATGTGGGAAAGAAACCCTTACACTTCACTGGTGGGAGTGCAAATTGGCACAGTCTCTGTGAAGAGAAATTTGACGATATCTATGAAAAAATTTAAATGTGTACCAACAGCAAAGCATTTTAAACAACCTGAAGGTCCACTATTGAAGAACACATCGATTATGGCACAACCACTTAATGGAAGGCCATGTAAACATAAAAAAAGAGAAAGAAAACTCTTTGGGTACTACTAATTGAGAACAACTTTCATGATATTGTGTATTGTTAATTTTTTTAAAGCAAGGCACAGAATTATGAATGTGACATGCTACCACTTGTATTTTTAAAAAGAGAAGGAAATAGTTCTTTTAGAACAAGCATGAAACTGATAACAGTGGCTGACTTGGGTACTAGAACTTGAAGGTTGAAGAATAGGAGTAACGGTTGAAGAATAGGCGTGAAAGCTAGACTTTTCACACATATTCCTTTAGTGTTTTCTGAATTTTGAACTGCGTAATAGTAGTAAATGTTTTTTCATTTTAATGTTGAAAAAATATTTTAACCCACAAATTCCAGTTCTAGGAATTAACTCTGCAGATACACACACACACACACACACACATTCCACGTGCACAGAGATATTTATATATACATGTTCCACATATATATGTATATGTGTGTGTGTGTGTATTCCACATGTCCAAAGTTATTCACTACAGTGTTTTATATAATGGCAAAGGATTGGAGGCCACCTAAATGCTCACTAATGGGGGAAGGTTTAATAAATTATAATACAGTCACATGAAGAGTTGCATAATTTATTAAAAAGAATAAGAAAAAAGAAGTGAGTAGCACTATACGGAGTAATGGAGAATACTCTTAAACAGTTTGAATGAAAAAAGACTATATAGAGAATAGTCTATGTTGTGTGCTTGTAAGATGCTTGTATATAGACTCTGCAAAACTATACACTATTTCTGGAAAAATATACAGACTGCTAATACCAGTTGCTGGTTGGGGGGCAGAGGCACTGGGGGAGAGAGACATGGGAAGACACCATTCTTTTCAATGTATATACCTTTGTATCTTTTGAATGTTTGACCATGAATATTTTAACACATTGTGTTCAAAACCAGGGGGCTTTCTGTATCGAGTTGACGTTTGTCTGTCTGTGGGTTCTGCCTGTTGATTCAGGTTCCATCATTAAGGTTACAGGTAAACTAGGTTTGACCCCTCTCCTACCAGATGCTCTTGAGATATTTGAATAATCTGATTCGTCACTTCCCCTGCCAAGCTCCCTAGAGTCCCAAACTGCTTCTTAAGTGTAAGAGAGGTCCTTCCTCATTCTGGTCTCCACCTTTGGACCCTTTCAGGTCCCAGGATTTCTTGGAAGCAGCATTACCCAAAGCTGAGCCCTGCTTTTCACAGAGTGGAGCAGGCTGCTGCCACCCCTGAATCGCTGCTGAGACCTCCCTTCCGGGATTTCTGCCTTGGGTGGGGAAGAGTGAGGCCAGTGGCCAATGGCAGGAGCACATCATCCCCTGAGGCGCTCCTGCCTCTAAACAACTGAGGTAAGGCTACCTGGGTGTTTTACTTTTCTTCTGGAAAGGGGCGCTGGCATCCTGGACCTTGCTGTACTTTATCTGCAGCAGAATCTGGATTTAGAGTGGCGGAAGAGGGCATGTTTTAGAACACAGGGGGCCCTGCTTGAAAACATCATTTCGTGAAGCATTTAAGAATGTGAGAAATAGCAAGGCGGTTCAGTGGTGAGGGACAGCGTCCGTGACAGCAGCCCTGAGGGGTTCTGGGGAAGAGCAAGGTGAATCTGCAACTGGCTAAAGTTGTGTTCACATGTACTGGACTTTTCTTATCCATGGTGGCTCTGTGTACGAGGAAGTCCTTGAGCCTCCGGGGAAGGCAAGGGGGGGGCTCCAAGTCCTCCCAAGCACGGCTACTCTGGATGCCAGCGTGGAGTTACCTTGGCCCTTCTTGGGCCTTTCTTTTCTTTTTAAATGCAATGCTTAATTTTTTTTTCTGATTATAAAAATATTGTACATCCATGGCATAAAATTTAGAAAATACAGAAACATTTAGAAAAGGAAACCCTTATCTTACCATAGACTGCCATTTTTACGATTTATATTTATTTTGTTTCTTACAAAATAGACTGACTGACACATAGGTTTGTATCCTGTTCTCCTGACTGAACGTGACAGCCTAACGTTTTCCCACATTAACTGCTTTCAAAAGCATGACTGGTAAGGCTTCCGATGTTCTTTCCTGAAGATGTACTGTAATTGACTTAACCATTCACCTATTTTTAGACGTTTTATTTCCAATTCTCCCTAAATAATGCTATGATCGACATCTTTGTACATAAAGCAACATCTGCCTCCTTGATTATGTTTTAGAATAAATTTCTAAAAGTGGAATTCCCGAGTCAAAGCACTGTTGACACGTGACTGCTGAATTGCGCTCCGGGAGGAGCATGCGCACACGGACTCGCTGTGCCCGGGCAGATGCTCGCTCCGCCTCACCTCTGCCGCACCAGGCATTATCCGAGGCACACAGCGAAACAAACTTTGCTCATTTCATAGGGAGCAAATCGATATATCTCATTACTTTAAAAAAGTGTTTGTATATATTTGATTACAAGGGAAGTTAACTGTGTTTTTCATGTGCTTATCAGTATTTACGATGCTTATCCTATGAATCAGTACTTTAAGTTTGCGTTGCTATTTGAACATTGCTCAGATTTCAGAAGAGTTGAATACAGTGCCTGCCTTCCCAATATTATTGCTGTCAGAATTCAAGTCAATCAAGCAGTGTTCTGATTAGAATATTGTTGTACATAAATGCTTACCCAGCACTTGCTTCCCATAACAAAACTAAAGGTGTCTAAACAAACTGCTTGTATATTTAAAAACAAAAATAAAAATACAGACTTCAATTGCCCTCCATTATCTTACATGGGGCTAATTGAGCTGAAGTCTCCTGATATGGAATACCAGCATTACAGAAAATGAATCCCCATATTGAGTAGTAAGTGCTCTCTGTAGTACTCGGAATAATTGTATCACATGGTTCTGAAAAGCCAAGGAAGGATTCTTTCTATTTCACTGTGTGTGGGGGTGAGCCCAGGCTAGGAGGCAAGGGGCTGAGAGTTGGGATGCCTGCCTCCTGTTCCTAGCTTTGTCTCCAACTCTAGCCTCACTTGTCCTGGACCTTGAAACAGGCCCCAGATATCCTGAGGACATCGCCCTCACCTTACAGAAGGCAACCAAGGTGCTGAAGGTAGAAGCCTTTTAGCCAAGCTTGTAAGTTTCTTTTCCATGGGAACAACTATTTTGAGAAGAGAGAAGGGTGGGCTTTTGATCTGCATGACCAGTTAGAGCAGATGGTGTACTAGAACGGCAATGGATGTAACTATGCATCATTTGCTCACCCACAGAGGTGTCCGCTTGGTGATCCCTGAGGTTTCTTCCAAGCTCTGATACAATGTGAGTCATTGATGGGGAAGTTATCTTTGTATCCTGGGCATAGACTGAGTCCCAGTCCGGGGTGCTTGAATATAGCTACTCACATTGCCAGAAAGACAAATGAAAGTTTCTGCCTGTCTTGTGGTGTGCCACCCTCACAGCATCCAGTAGGCACTTTCGGACCGCTCACAAACTGTCCTGAAACTTTAAATTCTGAACCTAAATCAGCAAATAGAGCCTGTCCAGCAGACCCAGAGGAGCCTGGGGCTCTCTTTCCATGGGTCTGCAGATCCTACAGGGGCTCTTGCAACATCAGCACCATCCCTTCATGAGGATGTGCCCCTGGGAGGAATGACGGCTTTATCTGAAACTCTTCGGAGGCTGTACTGTTCTACAGCAGCATGAGTCCTCTGGTACAGAAAGGTATCGTTTCAGAGGGAAAAGGTAGACATACAAGGGTAGATGATGACTGTTTTCAACTCTCTGGAGGCCCATGTAGTACAAGACTAATTTGGTTTGTTTTGTGTCCCTCACACAGGGCAGAGCCACAACATGTGGGGAGAGGTGGCTAGGAAACAGCTGGAATCAATGGAAAGTGTGAACTAGGCCTGTGGATCCGGATGTCAGTGCTTTCTCAGACTCCCTGTTTGGTTTATTCTACCTTCCTCTGCTCCTCCCATCCGTGGACAGAGCTCCAAATGGCATCCAAAGATGCTCATGGAGGCAATATTCTCCGGAAACAAGGGAAAGAGGGCCTCTTCTAAAGCTGAGAGAGTGACCAGCAGGTCTGCCTGGTGCAGGAGTTCTACTTTGCTAGTAATTCTAAGGCTAGGTCATTAAAAAGCAACACAGCTCCCACCTGGTCCTCTCTCAGGACATTTGTGCATGGAACTCAGCCACCATGCTGTGAGAAACTGTGGCAGACCCTTCTGCGTGGTGTGGGCCCAGCTCCAACTCGGAGATGCACAGGACCCATGCCCACAGATAGGTTCTTTCTTTGGTAATCAGATTTGCAATATACTTAGGTTGTTTTGAGACTTCCTCTTTGCTGAAACCCCCTCACCCTACAAGCACCTTGCAGGACCATTGTAACTGCCTACCTATTCATTTGCTAATGTCCTTCTTTTGTGATGTAATGAGGGGCATTGGCTCCTTTGTTGTAACTGAGATAGGAAGAACCATCTTGGAATGTAAGGAGATTTGATTAGAATAAAGGCCTGCCATGGCGGAGGCTGAGTCTTTTGCTCCTCTTGAGAGGAAAGCCATGTCCTTATTCCTCCACCAGACTCAATAGTCTGTGTGTATGTTTTAATTCATCCATAATGACGCGGACACTGCTGGCCAGTGTCCTCATCAAGAAACCTCAGGCCATATGAAGGGGAACCAAGGTCCCTAGTCCTTAGCCTGACTAAACTCCCAGCCAGCAGCTACACCAGCCTGCCAGCTCTCTTGAAGGTGGCTCCTCCAGCCCTCAGTTCAGCCATATGGCTGATGTCATGTGGAGCAGATGAGCCTTTCCTGCTGAGCCCGGTCTAGTGGCAGAGCTGGAAACAAAATATCTGATATT